>PVIU01006772.1:0-98264 GCA_004026605.1 Ondatra zibethicus
GCTTCTTAAAAACTATATTTCTTTTATTTTTAATTTTTGGTTTTTTGAAACAAGGTTTCTCTGTATATCTTTGGCTGTCCTGCCGGCCTGCCACTCCCTCCCAAGTGCTGGGTTTAAAGGCATGCACCACCACACCCAACCTTTCTTTCTTTCTTTCTTTCTTTCTTTCTTTCTTTCTTTCTTTCTTTCTTCCTTTCTTTCACATTTGTTGAGGTTGTTAGCAGCTTCTGGCTAGAGTGCGGTTAGAAGGGGATGGTCTGTGGGATCCAAGGAGATGTGGAGAGGACGGGAATGAGGCTGCACTTGGTTGCTGTTGCAGCACTAGGGATGGACTGAGGGATTGGGTGTGGGTTTCAGAGAGATTAAAATTTTCAGTTTTCAGTGAGCTTTTTAAAAATTCTTTAAAAAATGCTGACTGGAATAAATTGCTACCAATTTAGGCAACCAAAATGTGAACTCAAAATAAAAATCAAAGCAATGAATATGTCAGATATTAGCCACTATGAATGGAGTCTGCAGAAAGAATGAAAGTATCTGGAATTTCCAGGACTAAGAAAACCGAAACTACTATGCAAAGAGTAAAAAGTAAATGCTTTATATAATAATGCACTAGAAATGCTCAGAGATATTAAAACAGACACAAAATAAACATGAAACAATAATTTATTGTGAGTAATTAAATAAATTTGGGAAAATCTCAAGGAACTTTTAGAATCCTTTGCCATTGACATGAAAATCCTGAACATTTGTAGGCATCAATCAAAATAACTAAAATAAGCGTAATGGGTAATATAAAATGTTTTTCAGGACACAGAGAAAATAGGTGCAGTTTCATATATCTGTCATGGGAATTTTAAAACATCCTAATCAGCATGAGGATGCATCCTGGCACTCCCACACTGCAGTGGCAAAATGATCATGCAGTTGAAACTAACTTGGCCTACATAGTGTGACTATCTCATCAAGGTGACAGGCTTTGAGTATAATTTGATCAGTTTTGCTTTTACTCATATGCATAGATATTTTCAAAAAGGTTCATCTTGATTTTCAGATAGAGTGGTAAATGTGGGGGGACCATGACAGAGAGCATGTGGGGAGATCATGGCAGAGAACACGTGGAGAGACCAAGGCAGAGAGAACACATGGGGGAGACCATGGCAGAGAGCAAGCATTGCAGCTGTTGGGATCAAAATCCTCTGCAGATTAGGAGACTCCACTTCCATACTCTTAGAGGCTCTTTCAATGTGGAATGTTTTCCCAGTTGATGGCTGGAATAATCTGATAAGATAGAAGGGTTTTCAAGGTAATTTTTTTCTTTACAATAATTTTGAAGATTTTTATAGAAATAATTTTTAATACTTTTTATTTAAAAGTAGAAAGTTGAGCTAGGTGTGGAGGTGTAGGAACAGTACTAGGAAAGAGGAAGCAGAAGACTCATGCTTTGGAGATAAGCCCAAATCACATTCTGAGACCTGATTTCATACCAAAACAAAAGTAAAATAGTGTAGCTTCTGAAGAAAAAATTTCATTATCTTTTAGTGAAACTTAAAATACAATTACTATTTGACCAAGCTATCACAATACTAGAAATCTATCCAAGATAAATGAATTATATTCCCAAAATCCTGTATGCAGGCATGGATGGCAAATTTGCTGGCTGCAACTCAGATATTCTACAGAGAATGAATGATTGACTAGGTTTTGTTACAGCCGTATGATGGAATAATACTTGGCAATAAAAAAAAAGTTGTGTCATAAAATCTGTATCATGCTGGGTCACATGAGTCATTATCATACAAATAGATGAGGGATTTTTCAGCCTAGCTTACCCACACCAGGCTCCCTTCCTTTATTGCCCCCTCCCTACATTTAGATTTGTTCTGTGGACGGTTCTTTCATATCATCTTTACTTATATGACTTTCTTATCTATATAAAATCTAGGACCCACAAGTTAGAAAAAAATTTATGCATTGTTTTGTTACTAACTCAATTCACTTAATGTGACCATTACCAAATGTAGCATTTTCCTTCATAAAACATAATTTCATTCTTGTGTTGGAGAAAAGAGCAATAATATGTATATTACCACACTTCCTTTGTCTGTCTTCTGATGATGAACACCTATATTTGCTAGCTGTGTATCTTTCAGGGGTTAATATCTAGAATATACAGAGGACTCAAACACTAGATAAATCAAGCAATACAGCCAAGAAATGGGTCAATGAAATGAGCAGAGAGTTCTCAAAAGATGGAACACAAATGTTCAATAAGCCCAAGAAGAATGATATACTAATTTGAACAAACACCTACATGGAGTGGAAAGACATTGCTTACATTGGAAAGACAATCACAAAAGATAACTATGCTGTGGGTCCAATACATATCATTTTTGAAATAAAATATATTTGTTTTATAATTATTTAACATTTTATTAAGAATTTTTAAATACAATCTTTTCTTATCGTACATAGATAATCACATACCCACTCCCTCCCCTACTCCTGCCTTGCCTTTTCCCTCCACCCCCCATCCACTCCTCAGAAAGGGTAAAGTTTCCCATGGGGAGTCAACAAAATCTGAAAGACTATAACAGATTTGATTTGAAGAAAATAACCAAAAATGAGTTAAATAATATAAAATACCTGGTTGCTAAATTGAAATGGTCTGAGATAGGTTGAGTTGCTATCTCAGAGGAATACATAGGGAATGGAAAAGAGACATTATCCCAAACTATAAGCTAGGAAAGCTACCCCTGCTCTTTCCTAGTGCATGCTCATAACTCCAGCATTTGAGAGGTGGAGGCAAGAGGATCTGGAATTTGAGTCCCATAGTGACTTAGGGATCTGCATGAGCTACACAAGCTCTGGTATAAAAAGTTACGTAATAATGAAAAATAGTGCATGGCCAGCAGAAATGGATCAGTGTGCGAGGGTGCGTGCTGTCAAGGCTGAAAGCTACCAGGACCATATGGTAGAAGAAGAGAATTCGCTCCCACAATTTGTCTTTTGATCTCTCTAAGTGCACCCCCACTCACATAATAAATTGATTTAATTAAAACTTTTAAAGGTAAAAGACAATTAAAATGTATGGTAATTTCCCTAAAATAGTGAATGAAATGGATTCTTTGGTATGAAGAGTAAAAGAATGTAAACATGCAGAAAAGGCAGTGAACACCAAATACAGAAACACACACAAGTTATAAAAAACATTATCATCTCACTTGGACTGTTAGAAAAAAAGCACATGCCTGTGTGTTTGTCAAAGTATTCCCTGAGAGTCAATTCATGAACCCTTCATTGCCTTAAGCGGAGAGTAAGCTTTTCCAACACAGACAGGTGACTGAGTTTTGTTCATGCTGCTGTTATAAAATACCCTGATGACAATCAACTTAAGGGGAAAGGAGTATAGTTAAGCTCACAATTTTGTGTTAGAGTCCTTCATGGTGGTGATAACAAGGGAAGAGAACTTGAAGCAGCGAGTCATTTCCACAGTCAGGAGCAGACAGAAGTGAATTTAGGCATGCCTGCTTTGTTAATCCTACTCTACAGGTGTGCAGTTCAGGACCCGAGTTCAGGAAATGATGTTATCCACAATGGGTGGGGTTCTACCTCAACTAGTGCATTCAAGATAATTCCTCACAGATGTGCTCACAGGCCAACCTTATGTGGATAATTCTTCAAATGTGATTTTAGATTATGCTTAGTTGATAATGAAAAGCAGTCATCATAACAGGCAAGTCAGCAGCCAAAAGAATATCCTTTTTTAATATCCTTAGAGGTGGGGAAAAAAGGAAATCCAGAATTATAGCCCAAAAAGTGGCATAGAAACAAAGACATTTCAAGAAGACAAAAGACGTTTTAACACAAAAGAGTTTCACTAAAGGAATTTCTAAAGGCTATTTCCCTCAAAGTGAAAGGGATTTTCAAAAGGCTTGATAAGAATGAAGAGCAGGAAAAAATAGGTAATATGCAAGTCAATATAATGACTTTTATCTTTAAAAATAAATGATACCAGCAATGACAATATCTTTTTGATGTTTAATATCCTCCCATGTTGCTTATGTAAGCAACTTTAATTAAACTCAATGTGTTGGGAAGAATGGATTCAATAGCAGTGAGAGAGAAAGAAAGAGTAACAGGCATAATAAATGATAATAACATATTATATATATATATATGAATGAAACTGTAAAGGAATGAATAAGAATAAAATCAAACAAAGGAAAAAAATCAAATCTATAGATATATGCTGATTAATATTTTCTGTATGTCAAAAAGAACTGATGAATGTTAGCATATCTAAATATAACTGAAGTTCTCTGAATTTGCACATAAGTCACTTGTATCTATGAAGTTAGAGAAATGAACATACTGGCTGTTTGGAGACATAGACAATGTTGAATGACAGACCCTCAAGGTACGTGTTCACTCAAACTGTAAAAACAAAATACCTCAGTCTGCATGAAAGAAACAGTAGGAGAGTAGTTTTCTTCTGTTCTGGAGTCATCTGAACTGGGCAAAACCGTGACAGGCTCTAAAGAGTGTGCTTTGTGCCTTTGATGGCTCCTGATTGGCTGCCATTCCCCTGTATGGTCTTTTAGCCTTGGTGCACAGATGCTGAGAGAAAATAAGCAAGCAACCCATATCTCTTCTTACTAGGGCATTAAGCATGATCCAACACTCACAACTTCATGTAACACTAATTGTCTCCTAAGCATCTTATATCTGTATATCATCTCATTGGAAGCTAGCTGTTTAAAATAGGATCGTTGACTGATCACAAATCTTCAATCTACAACACTTACTGAAGGAATCAAAATAAATGGAAATGACTTCCATTCAGAAAGACCAAAATACAGTGCAGACACTGAGAAGCCAAGCAATCAAGAAAACATTTAAAGGGAGCGTGCAATATTCCTTGCTCTTAGAAAGTGTCACAGGCAATTGTGTACTAATAAACAGCTAGGTAATGAATTGCTTGAATGAGTACTGGAGATTACAGGTTGAAAAAATGAAATTGGTCATTCTTGTGGCTAACAAGAGAAAAGTGATATCTTATGAATGTAGAAAGATGGTTAAAGGATAAGATCATTTGCTTGCTGTTCCAGAGTACCTACATTTGGTACCCAGGGGATGACTTACAATGACCTATCATTCCTGGTTCAGGGGAGCTGGTATCATCCTTTGGCCTCTGAGGGCACCCACAATCATATGATATATGTACACACAGACAAGCACATGCACACATACATGTTTAATAAAGACAGAAATATACCTTAAAAAACACAATGCTCTCTTAGGATGGTATTGTGCCCTAAGTTGAAGAATAGACAGACTGAAAATATATAAAGAATCCCTGTGATTGTGCAGGGCTGGTTACAAGCATTCAATGGAAGGAATGTGCAATTTTTTTCTGATATTTCTAAGTTCAATCATCACACACTTAGCAGCTCAAAGAACATAAATGTGCTCCTTATAGCTATACATGGCAGAAAAGTTGTGTCAGTGTGGGCTGCAGCCAAGCCATCAGCAGTCCTGTATCCTTTTCTAAAGCCTCAGTGGGAAACTTGGGGCATAATTTGGTTCCTCACAGGTGTGGTTTTAATGTCCATTATCTCCTTGACAGCATACTGAGATACCCTTCTTCTTCAATAAGGCTGTCCCATCAGATAACCCCTGGGTCCCGTCTTCTAATAGGGCAGTCAGTAGCTTTACTTTTTCCTCTGTTAACATTGACCAGAAAGTACAGGTTATTTCTCTTAATTTCAAGATGCATTAAATAAGACTAGTCTAGAGATTACAGAGTCTTGCCCTGTCTTAAGGAAGAAATCCATCATCATGGTTGCAAGGCCACTTAAAAGATACAAAGTACCACTCACATATTTTAGGAATTGGGATGCAACATATTTGGGAATAATTCTTTTCCTGCTGCTATGACAAAATACTATGGTAAAAATCAACTTAAAGGAGAACAGTGTTATTTGGGCTCACAGTTCAAGATTAAAGTCACTAGGAAGCCAAGAGTGGCCAAAGCTTACTGGTGTCCAACTTGCATTTTCTATTTTATGTCATCCAGGATCCCAGTCAGGAAATGGTGCTGCTCAAGGTGGGTAGGTCTTCTGACCTTTGGATATTAGCTTTAATTATCAACATGATCCATCCTAGACTCACCTGGGATGAGAGTCTCAGTGACGGAGCATCTGGGTTTGCTTGGCCTGTGGGCTTGTCTATAAAAAATATCGTAAGTGAATTGATATGGGAGTACTCAGTCAACAGTGCCGGTGCTATTCACTAGACAGGGACTTCTGAGGTGCCTTGGAGAAATGAAGCTTAGCCTAAGTGAGTGAGGTATAAGCATGCCTTGATTTCTCTATGCCCATGAGTGGCTGCGACTGCCTTCTTCAAGTTCTTGCCTCTATCACTTCCTTTTCAATAATGGACTAGAACCTAAAATTTTAAGCTAAAATTATTCTTCCCTCCCCTAAGTTGCCTTTTGTCCAGATATTTTATCACAGCAACAGAAATGGAACTAGGACATTATTTCAACTACTGCAGTCAAGAGAAAGCCCACAGGCATGCCTGGAGCCTGACCCATCCCTCAGATATGTGTTTGGAGGCTTATCTGCTCTGTGACTCCAGATCCTGCCAAGCTGATGATTAATGCTAACTACCTTGTAGGACTAACTTAAAGGATAAAGCATAATTTAAGCTTGCTTGAAGTTTGTCAGAGGAGAACTCCAAAATGAACAAGATGGTGATATATGTCAAATTTACATAAAATCTCAAATATTCTATATTTTGATGTTCAAATAAATTTCGCCCTGACAAGCCAGCTTAGTAGCAATGTGGTGTGATGAGATTGGAGTGAAAAAATTGTATTCCAGGACTTGAGTAGCATAAGAAATCAACTTGAAAGTTTAAATGCATTCCAGAGGAAATGAGGACTCTTATTTGTTTGTTTTTGCAACAAGAGTAAGATATACATACATAAGGGCCTAGAGAGATGGCTCAGTCAGTAAAGTGCTTGCTGGTCAAACCCAAAGACTTGAGTTTGGTCCTCAGAACCTACATTACAAAGATCTGGGCATGGTACCCTGTGCCTGTAAGATCAGCCCTGAAAAGTTAAACAGAAGGATTCCTGGAGCTTGCTGGCCTGAAACTGTAGAACCAGTGAGCTCCAGGTTCAATGAGAGGCTCTGTCTCAAAAACAGGAAGTTTAAAAGGATTGAAGAAATTACCCAACATGAATCTCTGCTTTCCACATGCAAGCACATACAGAAACACTATGAGATTTGCACATGTACACATATGCACACACACACACACACACATACACACGTCACACAGTCACACACTAAGACCAACACAGTTTGCCATTGAAGGGATGGGTTGAGGCAAATCTAGAGGATACTATATTTTTAAAAAATTAGTTTGAAGGTGTAACAAAATAAAGAAGATCACCACCCAAGAAGGCAGAACAATGGGGCCAAATAAGCCTGTGAGCCAGAACTAGGAAGTCAGATTGGATTAGTATTAAAGAGATGATATTTCTTAAATATTTAGAAACTGTGTGAGAGTTGGTGGTTAATAAATTGGCATCTTGAAATCAAATCTGCTGAGAGTATTTCCCACAGAGATGCCCCAAAGGTGTTCCCCAAGTAGAATCCTAGGATTCTAATGTGGTGGGAACAGTGAATCAGAGTATTTTTCTTTGTAAAAGGGAAACAAAATGTCATGGCTGCCCAGAGAATTTCAGACTGAAGAAGATCACAATACATTTCAACATTTCCTGAGGTCTTTAATATTTTCTATTTTGTTACTCAAATGAATTTTACTCTCCTAAGCTAGGTCTTCAGTGAGGTAGTGGCTATGGTAGCATTAGAAATCCTTTTATTCGATTTCATGTTTACGTTTTAAGGTGTTCATAATTGAAATAGAGTTACATCGCTTCGTTCTCCCTTTCTTCCCTCTAGTCTCTCTCAGCTACCATGCTTCAATCCCCTTCTGTGCCTTCCATGCATCCTCAAGTTGACAATCTCTTTATCTTTGATCGTATTTGTTATGTTCGTGTGTGTGTGTGTGTGTGTGTGTGTGTGTGTGTATGTGTGTTTGTGTGTGTGTGTACCCAAAGGAAAGTGTAGCTACCACCTCTCCTCAAAGAAGCATCTCTTTACATTTTAGGGGTTTACATAAGTGTTTTTGAGAATGGGAAATGAGCATAGGAGGAGTACACACAAGAGAACAAGGGCAGTGAACACAAGACATTGCGTGAACCTTGTTGAGAGGCTCTTATGACCAAAGACAGATAGCATGGCTATTACAAGGAGGGAAGCTGAAATCAAGCTTTACATCACTGACAGTGGTGAGCAGTCCACACATGTCCTCAACACTGACACAGAAGTGGGCGAGAACTCATGTGCGCATGCATGTTTACTCACTTGGGAAGGGAAGGAGACGTGCAGACTGTCATGTACACTTGCTTTTAGACATGTTTGCACATGAGGACTCTTACTCTCCACCTCTTTGTCTCTGCCCCTACTCCCCACAAATCTCTCTCCTACATTCATGTCTATTCATCTTGTTTTGTGGATCACTGAGATCAATCAGGCATATTTCTGTGACCATGAGGTTGTCACTGTCTGTTGGAGCCTTGTGGGCTCAGAAATGGGTACACATGTAACGATAGTGGCTTCCCACTTTCGAGAGTCTAGCAGAGGTCCATAGTTTAGAGGTAAAGTGAAGAGTTCTGTGACATGCCCTCCTTTGCTTGGCTTTTTGTTGATAGAGCTGGTATTGTGTACACCCAGCTTAGGTTACCTTATGTTCCTCTAATACATAGAAGACAGATATTCTTAGATATGCTGGTGTACTGTTTGGAGAATGAGCTTCTAGATCATTGACCAAAACAGCTAGCACATTGAAACCCACTTCTGTACAGTGCTGGGCAACTTCAGCCATCCTCAGCATGAGTGAAGCCTTCACCAGTGAGCAGAGCAGGATGGTTTGAAAATACACCAGCTGTGCATGATGCCAGGGTCTTGTCTTACAAGTTGTCTAGTTTGGCTCAGGCCTCATGATCATCTTGCCTCCCTGCCTTGGCATCCCAAGTCGCTGGCGTTCCAAGAGTATGCACCTTGACTTAACACCATTCTTTGTTAGCGACTTTTCTTTCAGTTTAAAAAGAATGTGTGGTGTGTGTTTGTGTGTGTGTGTGTGTGTGTGTGTGTTTTCGTATTTTGGTGTTTGTAAGGCCAGAGAAGGTCACTGGTTCTCTTGGAACTGGAGTTCTAGACACTTGTGAACTTTCTGGAATGAGTGCTAGGAACTGAATTCTAGGTCTCTGGAGGAACAGCAAGGGAAAGATGAGTGAAGAAGAAGAGATGAGCCATCCAGGGCTCTGTTGTGATGGCTTACTTCAATTCCCTTTATGGGGACCTCGGGTGTGTAGGAGTCTCCCAGCAATAGAAAACTAGGACATTCATATTACACAACACACACACACACACACACACACACACACACACACACACACACACGGAGAGAGGGAGAGAATGAAATTTAAACATTTTAAAAGTTTGGTAAAATTCAGCAGTAAATTTATCTGGTCCTTGAATTTTTTTTTTGAGGAAAGACTTTTGATTAATTTTGCTACGATTGCTTGTAATAATATATATCTAAGCTACTAGTGTTTGTTCTGGCTTTAGCTTTGGTAGATCACAGGAGTGTAGAAGCACACCCATTTCTTTCAAGTTTCCCAGCTTAGAGTGTAACTTGTCAAGTTTTCTCTAACGATACTCTGAATTTCACTGAAATCTGTTGTAATAACAACCTTTACTTCTCCAATTTTGCTGATTTGAAAATTCTGCCTACTCACTTCTGTCAGTTTATCTAACAGTCTGTTAATTTTATTAACATTGTTGAAAGGAGGAGAATCTACACTTTGTTTGAAAATCATGATACCTTGTATGCTTATTTAAACAATGAAAATGTGTTTTTAAAAATCCAATTATATGTTGTAATTGATTTATTTTAAGAAGTTGCAAGAATTTTATACTAGTGGAAAGATCTCTCTATTTGCTAGGAAGAGGCACACAACCATGTGGATACCTTAGAGAGGCAGGTTGCACATTTTTGTTAATGGAGTGAATTAACCATAGAATGTGTGAAATGAAAATATTTCACTCAAACATCAAATCTCCCACCTATGCTTTCTCATTGGCTTAGTGGCGGCTATCAGTGCTCACAAGCTTGTGCATTTGGGGAGGGAGGCAGCACACTGGAGAAACAGAAATCTTCGTGAGTTCTGCTTTCGGTCCTGAGTCCCACGCCACCCCTCCACTGCAGGGTGACGTTGATCTTGCTGAAGACTTGCAGTTTTGCTGTCATTTTCAGACCACTTCCATACATGAATCATCAGGATTTCCAGGAACTACTCACATATTCAAAAATCTTGAAAAAAAAAACCAACAGAATTTGGCCACATCTCCTCAAAGCTTTTAGCAGGAAATGCATGTTTATAAAATGAAGTGGGGAAAATGTGAGAGCAATAGCAAATATGTTGTAGTGTCTGGTATCCAGAAGGAGTTTGATTTTTCTTCTTTTTAACTTTTTTGTACTTTGTATTATTTTATTTTATTTTTTTTTTTTTTGGTTTTTCAAGACAGGGTTTCTCTATAGCTTTGGAGCCTGTCCTAGAACTAGGTCTTGTAGACCAGGCTGGTCTCGAACTCACAGAGATCGACCTGCCTCTGCTTGATGAGTGCTAGAATTAAAGGTGTGTGTCACCACCACCTGGCATATTTTTTATTTTTGATAATAAAATATGATTACATTTCTGCCTTCCCTTTCCTCCCTCCAAATCCTTCCATATACTCCTCCCTGATCACCATGTACATATATATTTATAAACATAGCCTGCTCAGTCTGTATAATATTATTTGTGTTTATGTTTTCAGGGTCGACCTTTTGACATCATGCAACCTACTGGTGTTCTTTTCCCTAGGGAAGACCACCTCTTCTGCTCCCAGCTTTCCTCAGTTGCCTATAATTCTTTATGTATGATTGAGGCCTTGTAGATTTTCCCCATCTAATTTGGCGCATCCTTTGGCGCTATCCTTGTTCACTTCACATATGGGCAATCGTATCCGTGAGACTTTATAGGTGTTTCTTCTGATGTTACTTGGAAATACAGCCTCGTAGTGAACTCCCTGATCCTCTGGCTCTCACAATCTTTCAGCCCCTCTTCTGTAATATTCCCTGTGACTTAGGTGTTGTAGTGTTTTGTAGATATGTCCATTGGAACTGGTCTCCTCAACTCTGTGATTTGGTTTGCTGCAGTTTTCTGTCTTTTGCAAAGAGGAGTTTCCTTGATGCGGGATGAAGACGGCTCTTATCTGTGTATATTAGAACAAATGTTCACAAGTTGTCGTTGGAGTTTCTGCTGGTTTAGTAAATTAGGGGTTGTAGAGTTTTCTTAATTCTATTTATGGGTGTGCTGGGTTCAGGCAAGCTTTCGTATTTGCCTGTGCATGAGAGTGAACATACATGTGAGGTAACAAATGTGTAGGCCTAAGGTTGACATACCCTGTCTTCCTTCATTGTTCTGTATATATGGAGGCAAGGCCATTTCTTAAATGAAGTGGCAGACTCATCTAGTCCTGCTGTTCTCCAAGGACGTCCTGTGTCTGCCTCCAGCATTTTGGGATTACAGTGAAGTGCCACACCTACTCAGCTTTTGTTTGTGTTCTGAGGACCAGAGGTCAATAATCAGCTACATATCAAGGTCAAGGGCAACGTGTGTCACACGAGATGATTTACCTATGTATCAATTTATCTTCTGTATCTGTCTCCATTATCTACCATCTATATACCTATATAATCATCAATTTGTCTATCTATCTATCATCTATCTATCTATCTATCTATCTATCTATCTATCATCTGTCTATCATCTATCTGTGTGTGTGTGTATATAAAATCTCACTATCTTCCTATTTCTGTATCTATCATCTCTCTGTATCCATTATATATTTCTGCTTCTATTATCTATCACCTGTATCTACTTATCTATCTAAATAAAATCTCGTTCTTTACCAACATTATTCCATCTTTGTATCAACAGGGGAAGAGCCCACATCTTAAAGAGGGCAGAAAATGCTTCTTCAATACTCCTTGGTCTGAGCTGAGTGAGGAAAGGGGAGATGGGATTTTTAAATTCTTAGAGCTTTTCCCTAAACTGTTCATATTCATAGACATGTGAAATCTTTACCTGAATTTAGGCTAATAAAATATTTAAAAAATTCTAACTTTGAAGCACACAACTTAAGCTTATAAGAAAAATTTGATAAATACTTGTAATAATTCCCCCAAGGAATCCCTTTATTCTCAGGTCCCTGCAGGAGTCAATAGGGGAATATCTATTAAGATGAACTTTAAGAAAAAGGTTTTGTTTTAGAATCTGATTAATTTATCCTGTAATTCTTCCCCTAAATTCTTAAATTATGCTTGGAAACATTAACGTTTCTATTAAAATGTAAAATTATTTCTTAGAGCAGAAAAAAACTAAAATCATTATTATAGTGGCCCTGTGTGTATGCTTTTCAAATTTTGTTTCTTTTTGTAAAACTCAGAGAAAATATCCATTAACTTACAGACCTGTCTCAAATCCAGAAAGGGATCCACTTACTTTGACTTATACAGACATACATATTTTCTGTTTATGGCATGGAAAGTATCTCTATAAAACATTGTGTTGTTTGAAATAATTTTCTCTTTATTAGTCTATATTAGTTATACATAATAGTATGTTTCATTATGTCATTTCATACGCACATAATGTATTTTTATCATACCCACATGCATTGCCCTCTTTTGTCCCCTCTCCACTCTCACTAATCATTTTACCTTGTGCTCATCTTCCCTTATTCTTTCAGTTCATTGTTAGCTGTATAGGAACAGGTTCTTAGCAATATTTGGTTAGTATTCTCATGAAAGAATTGCTGTTTTGAGCCTGTGAAATTGTGGATCTTCTAGGAGTATGAAATGGCTTAGCATTACTCTTTCAACTTCATATTACCTACTGATAATTTAATTGAAACATCTGAAGAAAGTTTTAGGCAAAATGGATAGGTACTATATCATTTATTTTGTAAAATGCTCCTGGGGAGGAAAATCTGTTGACAAATCTAATCAGTGCTGCCAATGCACATGTTACAACCTGGAAAAGACACAGGCCCAATTAGAGGTGACATATTTATTTATCATCTCAAATATTCTGGTGTTTTTGCATCTGTATATATTTTAAATTACAGACTATTGCTTTCTATAAACTACACCTTAAAAACTCTAAAAACCAGATTCACACAGTAGGTTTTCACGCAACCCACTGTGGAAAAATATAATGATTTTTTTCCCACTCACTCCTAAAAACACAGGTCTACTTTCATTTATACATCTGTGACAAATACACTGGCCAACAAGATGTATAGAAAGAAAGGTTATATTTAGTTCATGATTCCATCCATCATTAAAGAAAAGTCAAGGCAGAACTTAGAGCCACACATCCATGAACAGAAGCAGAGAGAGAAAAGCACCCATGCTCTCTGCTTGCTAGCACCGAGCTAGCTCTCTTTATGTTTACACAGTTCAGCATCTTTGCTTAGGTAATGGTGCAGATCCACTGGGCTGGGTCAAGATAATCCCCTACAGATACAGCCATAGGCTAACATGAGCTAACCATGTTGTGATGATCTTCCCAAGTGATTCTAGGTAGTGGCTGGATGGCCACTTAGCCAGCACCTTTGCTGAACATAGTTGGAATTTGAATTAATATCATTCCTTTGGGTTGTGAAATTGGAGACAGAAACCAATACTTCCATTTATTTCTTCATATTTCTAAGACTTGCATTTCCATGTAAAACAAAGTAGACGTATGACCTGAATTTAGGAATGTAAACTTAGTAAGTTTCCATAAAAGTGACCACCAGCACCTTGATCTAAAACAGGCTGAAATCTATGTACTTGTCATACTTGTGACTTTAGTAGACACATTCACTACTGTTTGTTAGTTGTTTTTTTCAGATACTCACCTATCAGTAAAAAACAAAAACTACACTTAAGTAGGAAGTAAACACCAGTAACCTACAGACTGAGGAAAATGTAATGTTCTGTATCTTAATTAACACACCTAAGGTTAGAAAGGTGGCTCAGCAGCTAAGAGCACTTGTTTCTCTCATACAGGACCCCAGCTCTGCTTCCATTACCCACATCAGGCATCTTAGAGCCGCATGCAGCTCCAGCATCAAAGGGATACACTCTTCTATCCTCCATGGGAGCACACACTTGTAGACACACACTCCAATAAAAACAAATAGACCAGGTGATGGGAGACGCTCACCATGGGTCATACTCTACACCCAGAGCTATAAGTCAGAGATGAATAAGTAGAATCTTTGTCCCCACAGAGCTCTTTCTTCGCAGTAATCAGCAGATGAGGATAGTGAAGTTGGTGCCATACTGTGAGTCTGAACAATTTGTAGTCACAACAAACCTCACCTAACAGTAAGCAGGCTATTCAGGGACTGACTTTTGTCATTATGATTGAAATAGAACAGCTTGCTTAAACATCTGATGAAACATTAACCTTAAGTCAAACTTGCTTATTAGAGGAAAAATAGGATAAAGATGCAGGAGGCTTGTCAAGAGTCCATTATAATCTAATGCATTGTTTGCAAGGAAAAGAAATGTATAACCTGAGAGTTGCTTAAAATTTTTAGAAGAAAATGCAAGAAATTTATAGAAAATATTGAACAAACATTTGAAGCGGTGTGAGTGCATCACTGTTCCAAAGTTAACTGCTAACCAAAATAATCATATATTTCACACGCGTCGCATTGGAAGGTTCATTGATTGGTTGCTTATGGTTGAGTTGAAGAAGTGACTAACATTAGAAGACTAAAGCTTTCACAAAATTAGAGAAAAGATGTCGTGGGAGCATAGAGGGTCAAATAGTTTTCTTTAGTGTGTGTAAGTTTGTGTATGTATGTGTGTGAGTGTGGTGTTCTGTGTGGTATATGTGCGTGTGTGTGTGTGTGTGTGTTTGTGTGTGTGTGTGTGTGTGTGTGTGTGTGTGTAACGCTATACATACACATGTGCAGTTCACAGGAAGGAATTGGGTATCCTATTTTGTCATTTGCTGTGATATTCTTTTGAAACAGGAACTTCTCTGAGCTACCATCTTTCATCTCTTCTGACAGTCAGCATTCTTCGTTACGTTTATAGGCATGCAGGGGACCATGCCAGTTTGTTACACAGGTTCTGGTATCTGAACTTGGTACCTTATGCTTGGCACCAAGTTCTCTATTGAGTCATCTCTCCAGCCCCAATATATGCAGTTTTCCTGAAATTCTGAAATTCAATCACTCCATTGATGAAATGGTCCATTTTTCTACTTTATCTCTTAACAACTATGGGCTGAAGCTTTAAGCTCTTCATGGGTGTATAATATCAATCTCTCAATAACCATTTGTAGTGCTCATTATTAAACCCATTTTAGAGATAAGGAACATAGATACTAACTGGATGAAGTGATCTTATAAAATAATACTACTAGGAAGTGTAAGTGATGGAATTAAATCTCAGGGAAGCTGGATTCAGCACTGCATGGGGGACTTACAGACACTGTTGTATAATACAATACATGCAGAGATCCAACCGAAGGGTGCGCATTATCCCTGTACCATCTGGCCTAATCTTAGCAGTATCCAAAGTTTAGTATCATTCCTGCTGTTTTACTACTGATGGGGCGGCTAGATAATATATGTCTACGGTAAGGTTAGTAGACCGTGGCATATTTCAGGAGAATCTACACTTTGAATCCCAGTCAATACATGTTCAAGGTAGATGCTTATGTCATTCTTATGCAAGTGGCCCTAGTTAATCTCAGTGGCTAACTGAAGTGAGGCGGAAAGGATACTTGTTTGGAAAAACAAAGAATTCATCAGGAGGAGAGATGAGAGAGAGGGCAAACCACTAAAATGCTATATATATATATATATATATATATATATATATATATATGAAACCATTGAAGAACAAAAATGAGTGAAAACATTAAAGTGAAAAATAATTAAAATTCCTTATATAGGTTTGGGAACTTTCAGTGGATGAGAGTGAGAAAGAGAGAGAATTCTTTTTATCTCTGAAACTCATGAATTTTACAGTGAAATTTCTAGCTTCTGTAACTTACCAGGTAGACCCACCTTATCTACCAGGTTTGCATAGACCCAGAAGCAGTGTACAATTCAAGAACCAGCCTTTCCTTCACACTTCTGCACATCTTGGAAACCCTTCTATTCACCACCTAGGGCTATGTTTGGATGGACCTTACCCTGCACGGAGGCTCCATCAGAGAAAGGGTCAGATGAGTTTTCATTTTCTAAATAGTGGCAAATTCAAACAACTAGAATGATGTTGATAGTATTTTGAATTTAGTCAAGCGGTGTCAACATTAATTCAATCCAATTCGTAAGTACATGTTAAGGACCATCCATGTATCTCATAGTGTTTCAGGAACCAGCAATATAAACAGTGAGAGGCAGTCACAGACCTCCAAAAGCTATCACCTTGGCTACCAGGGTCATCCATACACACACATTTACAGTATGGTGACAGAGGCCCAGAAGACCTGGGGATGTCCCTTAAGCAGGGAAAATTCAGTATGTGTGGAAGCTGAAGCAGGAAAGAATGGGAGTGGTTGTGAAGTAACTAGGTCTGTTTTTCCTCAATAAATGCAGAACAAAGTGAGTTCTGAAGTCGTGGTAGGAAGACACAGTGGTTTCAGAAGCAGCCTTTGATAGAGACAAAGAATCAGATAAAGTTTCAAGAAATAAAATGAGACATTGAGGCTAGACACACAGGCTAGAGCTCCCCAGGAAGAGGGTCAAGCTTTCCTATCTGACAATCTTTGGAGCACCAGCCTGCAAATAATGATCCAGAGACTTATTATTAGTTATGAAAACTAAACTAACTCTTATAACTTAATTAACCCGTATTTTAAAATCTGTATTCTGCCACATAGCTCGGTTACCTCTTCTTAGTTCAGCACATCTGACTTGCTTCAAATCTGCTGTCGAAATAACACTCCCTAGATCCCGCCTCCTCTTCTTCTCTCATCCTGGATGTCCTGCCTGTCTTCTCATGCCTAGCTATTGGCCATTGAGCTCTTTATTAAATTAATCAGGAGATGCCTTAGGCAGAGACACATCTTTTTACTGCAAGCAAATATTCTGTAACAAGTATATTTTAAAAAAAAACAAAACAAAAACAGTTGGCCTATGAACATGCCTGTGTGTGGTTTTCCAGATACGTAAAGGATGTGGGAAAACCAGTCCACTGCAGGCAGTGCCGTTCCTTGGTCAGAAGCTCCTGAACAGACAGGAGACCACCAAGCAAGTAAGCAGGAAAGGATTTGTTTGATCTCCCTTTGCTCTTCACTGAATGTGACACAATTAGCTCCTTGTATTCTTCTGCCTTAAATGCCACAAGTTATGATTGTAACTTGAAATTATAAGTCAAATAAACTCTTTTCTTACAGATGTTACCTTGGTCAGGTTACTTTTATCACAACAACAGAACTGGTATTAGGGCACTGAGATACTCAAGTTTTGTAAGGTGTGCCCATCTGAATGAACAAAATGAATATAAAGAGAACATTAAATTCTCCAAGATCTTGGGTTCTTTACCGCTGCCACTGTGTATCATGGGAAAAGACCACTGCCGTTTTCTGCTACAAACCCGTGGCTAATAAAGCACTCACTTTCCTTCAATGACTTTAGTTGTGGAGGCAGAAATAGAAAAGGATTGTACTCAGCCTTAAGGTCCCAGAACTTCATGTACCTTGTCAAAATAAACAACTCCAAGTTTCAGCCACCGAATAATTGATCATTTTTCCTTTTGATGTTTCTGTTTCTACAATATTCTTTTGTTGTAGCAAATATTTCACCATATTTTAAGATTTTCCTAGTCTGAACATCTGTTTCACTTAGCGGGCCTATGTTCCATGGGAGCTGGCTCAGGATCTGAATGAATGACAGTAGCAGTGTGGGATGGAGTTAGCTCGGGAAGACTTAAGAAGACTATTGTAAGACACAAAGAGACCTAACAAGCCATTTTTTTTGTCAGCACAAAATCATCTAACATAGTAGTATCTGCACCATGACAGTAACAAACATTAAAGAAGAACAGTTTGAAAGGGAAACTTTGGAAGATGAAGAATTCAGGAAAATTTCAATGTAGTGGTCAAGTTAGAGATCATCTAAGTCACAAAGAGTCAGTGTGGAGTTAAGAGAACTCAGAAGTGGAAGGGGTGTATAGCACAGAGAGATGCCTGTGGTGGCTAAGGTGCTAGGGAAGAAGGGGTGAATAGCATTGAGAGATAGCTATGATTGCTAGGGTGTTGGGGAAGAAGGAATGAGTAGCATCAAGAATGCTGTGATGGCTAGGGTGAGTAACAGGGAGCGATGCCTGTGATGGCTAAGGTGAGTAACAGGGAGCGATGCCTGTGATGGCTAGGAGGAGTAACAGGGAGAGATGCCTGTGATGGCTAGGGTGAGTAGCACCGAGAGATGCCTGTGATGGCTAGAGTGGCAGGGAAGAAGCTGAGATTATCAGAAGGCAGAGCAATGACATCACAGGACATGCTGGATAGACACGCAGACCTGCTCAGGTTCAAGTTTCTCACAAAAACATAAAAAGATATTATAGTTCTTACCACATGGAAATTTGAAGAGATCAACTACTCTCTCTTTCTTATATATATATTATAGATCTATATTTTATCTATATTTTATAACTATTATATACAGAGAAAGAGACAGAGAGAGACACACACACACACAAAGAGAGAGAGACATACAGGGTTGTTCATGATTTGTTGGTGTTACTACTGGATTAAAGGTAGTTGCTACAATGTGGGAAGCAATATGTTAAGACATCCTTTCATTCAGAAGCTGAGGACTTAAGTTCTTTGAAATGGATATTTTTTCTTTAAAAGAATCATATTATTCTTTATTTTTCAAACATTTCAATACAAAGTAGAGATTAAGAAGTTCTAGCTCAAGCACGCTGTCTCTGTATGTGTGTGTGTGATGTGTGTGGGTGCATATGTACATGTTTATGCATCATGCACATAAAGAGAGTGACATCAGGTATCAAGTTGTCATCCTTAGTTGCTTTCTCCCTTAGGTTTTGAGACAAGGTCTCTAATTAAACTTGGGGCTCACTGATTTGACTTTATTGGCTGTCCAGTGAACTATAGGGATCCTCCTGTCTCCATCTCCCCAGTGCTGTCTCCATTTCCCCAGTACCGTTTGCTCAGCATTTTTATGTGGGTGCTGGGAATCTGAACTCAGTTCTCATGCTTGCATGGCAAGGTACTTTACTTTATCAAGTGAGACATCTTCCCACCCCAAACCCCTATATCATTTTACATTTCTGTGCTTTGGGCACACTGCCATAACTTTAGAAGACTTATATGCTTTCCGGTACTTTTCATGTGTGACAGGCAAGTCGCGATCCTTGGGAACTTGCTATCCATAAACACACATGAGTGGGGCTTCCAGAGTCATCACTGATGATGACTTATGTCTAGAATATATAAGAGAGTTCTCCAGGAAAAGTTCTGTGAAGTTGGCATCTCCCATTTCCCTCCCTCTCATGTATTGAGGCACTCTCTAATCTGTCAGCTTCAAGTAAAGGAAGGGGGATGGTTGGATAGATTGAGCTGCTTGGAAAGAAGTAGCCATCTCAGAAATGCCAACTGCCTTGTGCTGAAACCCTTTACAACAGAGCTTGAGGAATAAATGTAAAATGATGGTTATGTCCTCATTTCAAAGCCACTATATGTAATAAATATGAGGCCCAAAGCAGTAAATATTTAAATGACTATTTTACATCTCTTAAATGCAGAAGAATGTCCTGGCTCTGTGGAAATGGCATCATTAAATAGAAATTCTCAGAGCTGTAATGCCATGATGCTTTACGGTACCTTCTATCAAATTGCATGCTTAGAGAGCTTCCTTTAAGTAGACTCTTGCCCACCTACAATCTCATGACAGATTCTGCTCAAATAATTGTAGAGTAGTGCTAATGCATGAACTTCAAGGTCAAACATCTGAAGAGCTGAATGCAATATTTTTTTCTAATTTTTGTATTAATTAATATTTTCTGAGTTTCAGTTTCAACAACTTTAAAAAAGGAGTAAGTCTGAGAAGAAGTGAGGTGATTAAGTAAACTAAATACAGTACATTATGAAGCCAATAAACCCAATAGGTTTATTGTATAATCATCATCCTATCAATCATCCCCATTATTATCTTAATTGACCTATATTTTTGAATATAAGTTCTTATTTCTTATAACATTTATTCATTGTGTGTTCATTTCAACTACCTCCCCCTGTGTGTGCATGCTACAGCTCATTTGTGGAAGACAGAGGAGAAATCATATAAGTCTCAGGGATCAAAATGAAGTCATCAGACTTGATGACATCTTACCATCCCTAGAATGCCATAGCTTTATGGAATTTGGATGGGTAGATTCATAGTAATTGACTAATATCCTGTCTTCTGAATTAAGAAGATCATTTCAAAATGTAAACCAGGAGCTGGTGATGCAGCTCAGTTGGTAAAGTGCTTGTCTCTCATGAAGGAAGCGCTGGGTTCCCTGCACCGCACTGCACAAGCTGGGTGACATGGTAGGCATTTATAATCTCAGGACGTGGGAGGGGGAAGCAGGAGGTTCAGAGCTAAGGCCATCCTTGGATACATCATGATTTTGAGGCCTTCCAGGGACACACGAGAACTTCTTTTTAAGATAAAATGAAAGCTACTAAAACAGTGTGTCTTAAAAACTTTTGTCTTATCAAGTCTAAAGTGCTGTAGGTCTTGACTTGATCTCCATTTGCATGCCATATGATTGGTTCATATGAATCACAGTTTTTAAAAACTCCTTTGAGTCATGAAATGTTAGTCATAGCAGGTGGTCTTTATAGCCACAACCCCAGTATTTTGCCACTTATCTCTTATTTTAGGATTCAAGGCTTCTGTCGAGTGATATATGATCTAGAGTATAGAGTCTAAGAGTGTTTCATTGAGTCCCTTGAGATAACCGGCAGATGCTAAAGAAGAGAAATCATGGACAATTGAACAGAGCAGTGC
Organism: Ondatra zibethicus; assembly: GCA_004026605.1. Classification (NCBI taxonomy): domain Eukaryota; kingdom Metazoa; phylum Chordata; class Mammalia; order Rodentia; family Cricetidae; genus Ondatra; species Ondatra zibethicus. The sequence goes on from PVIU01006772.1 coordinate 21,216, forward strand.
ATGGTCCAGACTTGGAAGAATCTTAGGCCATTTTTCAGACAAATTCAAATTCCATTGAATTAAGTTGGTCACAATTCCACTAATTCCAGAGAGAAGGCAGTTAATGCCTTTAAATTGAGGTTAAAATTTTAAAAAGATTTTAGGATGTGTAACTAACATCTGACACAGAGATCTACCATTAAAGAATATCATCAGTTTCATTGATGAATGGCAATGGAAACTAATTATGTGTGTGTGTGTTGAATTTGAAATGGGCTTTCTCATTGGCCTTGGAAGGATGTACCCGTCTTTCTTTCCCTCTTCTACACTAGCAGTACAAGTGTGGACCTCATCCGGTATTTTTTCACATGAGTTATGGAGATCAAATTCATATTCTCATACTTGCAAGGCAAGCACTATACAAACTGACTCCCTCCAGTTCAGCAATACAAAATTCAGCAGTCTCACAGTTTGTGGTATCTGTCAAACAATATCATACACATTATTTACCACTTTCTTAGATTTTGTCTTAATTACTTTTCTATTGCAGCAATAAAATACCATGATCAAGGAAGCTTGATATAGAAGGGAGGGTTCATTTAAAGCTAAGGTTCCAGAGAAGATCCATCACCATCACCATAGTCAGGAAGTGTGGCATCAGGCAGGCATGGTGACTAGAGCTGGAATCAAAGAGGTGAAGGCTCACATCTCAAGCTACATACCAGAATCTGAGGGAGGGTACTTGAAAGACTAGAGTCTTTTGAAATCTCAGAGTCCACTTCCAGTGACACTGCCTCCAGCCAGGCCACACCTTGGAATCATCTTCAAATAGCCTAGTATTCAAATGGCTGGACAATGGGGGTCATTTTCCTTCAAACCACCACAGTTATGTTACTGAAACGAAGGGCCCTTTGGCTGCTTCAATGCTAAGTGGCAAGTTAGATCTCATGGTTCCTCAGCTCAGGACTTTTATTTGTTCCAGGAAAGCAGGTGCCTCTGGGGCTCAAATCTTCCACTGTTGTGGACTGCACAGCTTCTTTGTTGCAGGTAGAGGGACACTGTGTCTATCAGCAGAAACCATTGACTCTCCATCAAAAGATATCTTGGAGATAAAATGCTCTTCATCTGAATGATTAAACTAAATACGAGAGAAAAAAATGGCAACCACAATCTCCTTAAGTGTTCTCTTATGTTTACAGATGTGAATGTTCTTCTAGATGTATGCACTCGTGTGAATAAGCATTCCTGTGGATTCCTATATGCAAGCTGGATCCTAAACTTGGATCTAGGGCAACAGAGGCCTTTCTGGTAGTGTAGAAAATCTGCTCAATTCATACCACATTTTAACTCATGGCTAAACCTTCTGTACACACTCATAATTCTGATGTCATCCAGTTGTGTTGAAGTCTTACACTTAAGCCTTCTTCATATCACAGCATAACTTGACTACACATCCTATTGCTTGCATTACATGATCATGCCATGCAAGGCAATAATCTTTCTGGACCACATTCTGCCAAAAGATGCTCAGAACTGTGCCAAGTTTATCTTAAAACACCCTTGAATGTTACCAACACTGCCAACTGCCATCTCTTTCATGAGATTTGGGTGTTCAGGTGCTCTGTGAAAATGTTCATCACATGGTCCAAACTGATTTCTTTTCTTTTTTTTCTTTTCTTTTCTCTTTTTTATCTTTCTTCCTCCTTCTTTCCCCCCTTTCTCCTCCCTCCCTTCCTTTTTCTCTCTCTTTCTTTTTTCTTTTTGTTGTTTTCAAGACAGGGTTTCTCTGTGTAACAGTCTTGGCTGTTCTGAAACTTGCTTTGTGGACCAGCCTGGCCTTGAACTCATTGTGATCTGTCTGCCTCTGCCTCCTAAGTATTGGGATTAAAGGCTTGTACCACACTGCCTGGTCTGATTTCTTTTTAAATTACATTTTCAAAATTTTCCCTTTCTGTATTTCCACATGTGTGTATGTATTGAAAAATTTGGAAGACTGAAATTCAGTACCAACTGAAATTTTTTTTCTAGTCTTAAATTTTGAGTTATGTTATGTTTCTTGGTTTGCTTGTTTTTCTGTAGTGCTGGGAATTGAATGGAGGTCTCACCTGTACTAGATAACCATGTATTCTACCAATGAGCTATATTCTAAGACTTGAATCATCTTCTGACGACTTTAGGGTACTCGCGAAGATTTTGTTTCAAGACACACTAAAATCCATTTATTTAGTTTTTAATATAAAACTTGGTCTTTTAAAAGTTTGTATTTATTTTTTGATAGTTCTGTATATGTGTGTGTGCCCACTTGTCTACATGTGTGTGCTGTGACTGAAGCATCGAGACTAGGACATCAGATCCCCTGGAGCTTGAATTAGAGGAAGCTGTGAGCTTCCTGGCGTACGTGCCGGGAACAACAATTGGGTCTTCTTCAAGAGCATCGGGGCTCTTTTAACATGTGAGCCATCTCCCCAACTGAAAATTTAGTCTTTTCTTATAATTGCCTGATGATTAATTTAATTATTAGTGATAAACTCCTCTTACAACACAGAAAATAATTGGATGTTCTAGGTGATAAAAAAAATAAAAAATTGGATGTTTAGGGTGATAAAAAAAATAGGCCAGGATAAATTGAAATTAGGCTCTCGACATGCAACACCCCAACCTCTTTACCATCATTGAAGCTTTTACCAGTTAATCAGCCTTATAGAAGGATAAATGGGAGATGTAGCTTCTTTCTGGAAACTTCTGTTCACAGAAACATGTGCTAGCTGTGCTTCTCAGTCCTTTATTGTCATAATGCGGATCTAAGATGCTTAGTTTGCACATGACATAGATTTTGGTTCACTGGTTTGGAGGAACCATCCCCTTATTTGGGAGTCTACAGCAAATGAAAGGTCTTAGATTTGGGGTCTGTTCTAGGTAGCTTCTGCTTCTAAGTTTACCCAGTCTAGAATCACCTGGAGGTGTTTTGGTTATAAGATTGTTAGAATCAGACTAGCATTTGGGAGATCATTGTTATTCATAATTGATGTGGGAGGACTCAGCCTATTGTGATCTAGGTACCATCCTGGTTAAGTAGACCTGGACTGCATACTAATTTAGCTAAGTGTGACCAATAAAAGAAGCCAGCAAACAGTGTCCTTCCTTGGCTTCTGCTTTGTTCTTACTTCATGAAGCACTGGTCTGACTTCCTTCATTGGACTATGGAAAACTTACAATGGATGGAGTGTAACCTGGATGTGTTTGCCAAATAAACAATCTTCTTCTCTAAATTGCTCTTGGTCAGAGTGTTTTTATCACAGTATCAGAAGTGAAAATTTAATGAGGCTCAGGGGAGACACTGAGGCAGATGGTCTGTTGTGGTAATAAGTTTATTAGATGAGATACTGAGATATGGGACAGACAGACAAACAGAGTACAGCAGGGGCTCTGAAGAGGGTTCAGACCCATGAAATAGAGTGATGAGGTCCTTTCTTTTAATTCTCAGAGAACAAGGAGTTGTTCCACAGTATAAGTGGCACATTATAGGATATCTCTCTCTGGGAGTTCAGCAACCTGAGATCTGTGAGAAGGGGCCTGTCCTCTCCTGGGATCCCAGCATCTGAGAATAGGCCATCATAGAAAGACTGTGATAGGCACTTCCTATCTACTTATAGAAGAAAGATGATGCTATTGATGGTGTGGCTGGGGTAGCAGTCTGCTCCTGATTCTAGTAGCAAGGCTGTGGATCATAGTGGGAACACACGATCTTGCAAAAGCCACTCACCTTGTGGTCAGGGAGTTAAAGAGAGGAGAAGAAAGATCCCATTATCCTATTCCTTAACTGAAGCATTATTAATAAAACCCTAGAGACAGAAATTGCTGTTCATCCTGAAGGTCCAAAAAGCAAAGCAGTCAGTCACTCGATCTTACCTCTACCTCAGTCTGAAATGGTGATCCTGCCTCCAGGAATCTCAGAATGAGACTGTGTGTCCTCTCTAGTTCTGGGACTAAGGGCTTGCACCACTACCACCCGGTTTCTATGGCAAACTAGTGTGGCTACTGGGATCAAAGCATGTGCCATTGCTGCCTGGTCTGTAAGTCTGGCCAATGCGACTGTTTTACTTTTCTGATCCTCAGGCAATCAAAATTTATTAAAATACAAATGAAATGCTGCCACTACACGTGACTTAAAGCACTCCCTTTCCACCCCCTCTCTCCACTGTTCCACCCTGGCTTTACAGCACGTAGGAAGAGCCAGGTCTTTAACACCTGGGCTTGAAGCACATTCAAGATGCAAACTGCTAGAGACAGCTGAGGTGATCTTCAGAGAAAGGAGCTCTGTCTCCATACCTGTCTTTCCTCACACAAGTCCTCTCAGCGACAGAGCCAGCTAAACCCTCAAATACTTAGAAGGAGACAGGAAGGTCATTCAGGAGATGTAAATCTGCATCACTTTGCTTCCCACATATTCCAGATTTCCCAGTTTCCTGTGTATCACATATTAATAACATACAAGTTTTGTAATTTAGAATCATATACATTTTGAAAAGAAACATTTTATTTTCATTTTCTCTTTCACAAATGAATGAATCACTTTGCTCTACCCTGAGAACAACCCAAAGCACCAAAGACGGCATGACCTGGACACGTGAATAGGGAAAGTCTAGAATTCTGTGATGTCAGTTGCTTCCTAGGATCACCCGGCTCTCCAAGGTCAGTTGAAGAGGCTGGACTTCAGTTACTAAATTGCAGTTGGGTGAGTGGTGCATTTCCTATGGCACTTCAATTCCTCATCTGAATGACGGCCATAGTTTCTCATTTTTCCTTTACACGTTATAAATGAGAGAAGCGATGAAGTGTAAGGTAGAATTAGCAAGTTGGTGGAGTTCACATAAAGGAACAACTTAGCTTTATTTTGAAGGATGACTGTGGGTAACCTTGCGTATGAATACAGGTGTTTTTCTTATTGCACATGGCCCTTCCCATAATGTACCTGATTTTAATCATATGCATGCCCAATTTTGCATAGTCATATAATGGTAAATTGGGGATTATCCCTAAAAGGGAACTTGGAGAGAAGTTTACCTTATAATTATTCTCCCCAAACCAGTTCAGATAGCATTGGTATTTCCATTCTTTATACTCAGATATGTCAGGAATGAATTTAAATACTGACTGTCTACATTCATTTGTTCTCGGGGGAGGCAAAAGTTATCTCATTGTCCAGCAGGGATACAAATATTACCTGATGAAGATGGGGTCCGAGGTTGCTAAGTACATCATTCAGAGACGGGTGTATGCACAGTATCTGCAGGTGATGGAGCTAGGCTACCACATGCATTATTGAGGGGCTGGGGTGGCGTGGAGAATTACCCAAACTCTGCAGTCCCGTGTTGTTAATCAAGCCTGTATGCTGACCAGACTCATACATATACTCAACCACTCAGCCACTTGGTCCTACTATAAAAAGTCAGTACGGGAGATGATGATGGATGGTCAGAAAGGGAGGAGTAGGCGAGGGGACCGCAGAGTTAGCATAGCAAGTTTATAAAACAGAAAATGACCTACTTCAGGAGAGGAGAAAAATAAGAGTTTTATCAGCTGCATCAGAGAGAACAGGCAAATCAAATGGTCAATTGAGTAGTTGCTATCAAGACCAGCTTAACTCCTCTTCCAGTTTTATTGTCACATTTACAGATTTAGAGCATCCAGTGCCTCGGTAAATAGGTTACGCAAAAGAAGGCAATTAAGTGGCTAGCTCCTATAGTAGCATTTTCTGTTAACAGCATCCTTAAAATAAATGTTATCATATCGTAGCCTTGCCAGGGAATAATTGCAGCCTTTTCAAAAGAGCTTGTTTCAGTAATTTCACACAATGCAATTCACTTTGGAGTAAGTGGGGAGACCACAGGGTGAGGCTCCTCTGACCTCAGCTTCAAAATACAGCTCAGCCTTCAGGATACAGACTTAGGCACAGAGGCAGCATCTTTCCTCCAGGCATCCCTCCCGCCAGCAGCCGTTCCCCCAGGAGCTGATTCAGTGATCAAGTGAGGAAGCACTGATTACACATACAGACATGGACCCAAAATCATATACCGAGTTCTTTACAAGAAAATTAAAATACATCATGGAAACGAACAAAAATCTCTAAGCAAAATCGAGTTTAGGAAGGATTTAAACAGTCTAGTGATATAACATAAAAGCCACATTATATCATCTAATATAAGCAAAATTTGAAAGAACCTTACATCATCTCTGTTATTGGAAGTATAAAATTGCATCAGTGAGGAGTCCTAATAACAAAGTTAACTGAAGCACAGGGTTAACTGACAGCTATGAGAGCATACACTGGCTTATCAGCAATAACGGGCATTTCAGTCTACATTGTTGCTTTTAAGTTCTACACAGGAGCAGAGGGATGACTCGGCAGTTAAGAGCACTGGCTTTTCTTGCAGAGGACTTAAGTTTGGTTTCCAACACCCACGTACATGGTTCAGTTGTTACATAGCTTGCAACCAACCATGCTTAACTCCAATTCCGGGGAATCAGATGCCCTCTTCTGGACTTCTTCGGTCCTGCATGCATGTGGTACACAGCTACCTGCAGAGAAAACACTATATACATAAGATAAAAATAAATAAATCTTAAGATTCTGTTGAAATAAAGGTAGCTACTTTGTATGTCTTTATTGGTCAACAGATATTAACCCTCTGGTATGGCCAAGGATATGTGTAATGCATTATTTAAAAAAAATTGCTGTTCATTGTTGTCATTCTTGTTCAGCTCGTGTTTGGGCAGTCATGTTGGTGAGATTTTATGGGTATAGCTTCTGAAAACTGGACAGTGAAAAAAACCACAAGGCATCAACCCTACATAAAAAATTTTGTCAACTGCGTAAAGTTGAGTGAAGGAGAAGTGGCTTCCCCAGGAAAGAATGCACCAATTGGCTGTGCAGTGCCAAAATAGTGAACCCTGAAAGCATATATACATACAGGCAGCATTATATAGACTTACTTGATTATAGTTCGGTGTGTGTGTGTGTGTGTGTGTGTGTGTGTGTGTGTGTGTGTGTGTGTGTGCAGTGCTGAATAACCTGATAATGTAGACATATGGTTGGTTTTTTTGTTTGTTTGTTTTTTCTTTTTCTCCTGTTTCTCTGTGAGTCCTTTTGACTCTGTGTTTGAAATTCAAGTTCCAGGGAGTTGTGTAGTTCACTCAAGGTCACCCTGCAGAGCACAGCACCTATCTTTAATGTCCTTGGTAGTTCAAAGAAAACTAAAGGAACAGTCTTATCTCGTGTGTGAGAGAGTGTGCGCGCATGTGCGTGTGCATACGCCCATGTATGGGTGTAGAGGCCAGAGGTTAACATCTAGTGCCATCTTCCATCACATCATGCTCCATCATAGTTTGAGATAGAGTTGCTTACTGATTCTCATTCATGTACTGAGATAGGCTGGCCAATGACTTCCAGGCATCCATCCTCCTGTCTCTCTATCCTCTAAGACTGGAGATGTGCACCATCATGCCCAACCTGTATATGGTCGCTGGAGATTTGAACTCAAGTCCTCATGCTTGCAAATCAGGTACTATACTGACTAAGGCATCTCTCCAGCCTTTTCCACCTCTATATTGGTCTTCTAGGCCAGGGATTTCAAAACATCCATACCTTACTGGATGTGACGATATGACCATAGATCCTTTCGTAACCTCCCCAGTTAATGACTATGATGAAAAGATATTCCCATGGGCATACCTCTGGTTCAAAGAAGTTAAATCTCTAATGCTGGAATTCTAAACTTCTTCATTCCTGAAAGGGGTCAGATGCCTTCTCCCCAAATCAGTAATCACACAGATGGCTACTCAGAGACTTCTGCAAAACTGTTATAAAACATCCTGGGTAATACATATAAGAGCAATTTCTCTTGCGTTGGCTTCAAATATCCTCACAGTACATCTTATAGAACTGTCATATTTTAGAGGGTGATTACAAAAGGGAGTATTTCGGGTTATTTTCTTACTGAGATAGGACTTATCCTGCTATGCCAATGAGACTTGAGCAGTAAGGAGGAATTATTCACGTTGCTATGCTCTGTCCTCAAAACACGGGTGAGCCGAGAAGTCTGCTCTCCATTTGTTGATCTTATGGGAGTTGGACATCAGCTTTGTTTCTTCTTGGTATCTCTGCACCTTGAAACTGAGATCATCTGGCAGCATCTGGTAGAGTTCAATTCCCTTTTTGTATACAGGCATTTATTTAAGATATCTACCTATGTATGTATGTATGTATGTATGTATGTATGTATCTATCTATCTATTTATCTATCTATGTATGTATGTATCTATGTATGTATGTATGTATGTATGTATGTATGTATGTATGTATCTATCTATCTATCTATCTATCTATCTATCTATCTATCTATCTATCTATCTATCTACGCATGTGACACTGGCTGCACGCTGAGAGTGTTATTACAGGCTTTGTGAGACACCTGACAAGAGTGCTGGGACCCAAACTCGGGTCTCCTGCTAGAGCAGTAAGTGCTCCTACATGATGAGCCATCTTTTCAGTTCTGATTTTGGTTCTTATGTTAATAACCATGGCATAGACCTTGTTGCTTGTACCATCCTGAGCACACTGTAGACATGACTGTATTTAGTCCTTAACAACCATGGTAGGAGGCAGGCTCTGTTGTGAGCGCTGCCTTATAAGAGGAGACTCTTATGTGAAGAGGTATTTGTCAACTTCCCCAAGGCCGTTGCTGGATAAGGGAAAGCCCGAAGGACCAGACAGGTAGATCTTAAAGCTGTGGTCTCAGTTTCTCAACTATCCTTAATCTTCAGTTGTATTCTGTATCTTCCTGAATCTTGGTTAAAAAATCTCACAGATGTCTCTAAAGAATTCACATTTTTCTCATTGAGTGTTATCTGACAAGCTATCTCTCCAGCCACCCTGATTATAGGACATTGGGCCACTGAAAAATAAAAAGTGAATTGTTTGCTCACCCTTCCTCTAATTATACTTTCGAGTGTTGTGTGATTCATGGGGTTAATGGACAGGAGAGTGCATTGTTCACATTTTAGAGGCTATGCAGTAAGTCCAACTTGATCTGTTTGGCCGAGTTTGGAATTGTGACTCTCAGTCCCTGCTCTTATTATGGTAGGCATCCCTCTGTCTGTTTCCATAGAGGCTGATGCCGGCATCTCTGTCACACCCTTGTCTGCCTCTGCACTTCTGAGTTCCAGCATAAGCTGGACCTCTATTCTCTGGGTCAGAGGCTAGCCATTCCAAGAAGGAATTTTAGACACTCTCTGGATGCCATGGATAGCAGAAATGAGAGTTCCTTAAGACTAGAAAAGCTAAACCACAGGTCTCAGCTCAGGAGCTTTTGTGCTCCCAATCTGTGTTCCCAAATGTGCTCTCGGAGGAAATGGAGAGATGGCTTAGTCAGTAAAGTGTTTGCTTTGCAAACTTTGAGAACCTGGATTACATCACCAGAAACTATGCTAAAAGAAAACAAAAACAAACAAAAAATTGACAATAACCAAAAACAAACAAATGAAACCAACCAACCAAAAACAAAACAAAAAACCTCACAAAATCCACAAGCATGGTGGCAATGGGTGTAATGCTGGCACTAGGAAGGCAAGAGAGGAGGCCCCTAGGCCTCACTGGTCCCCAGCCTAGTTTAGTTGGTATTTTCCAGGCCAGTGAGAAGCAATTATAAGGCTGTGTCAGAGGAACAATATTGAAGTTTGTTCTCTGGCCTCCACACATACATATACCTTCACATACATTCTACTGCACACACATATGCATATACCTTCACATACATTCTACTGCACACACATACATATACCTTCACATACATTCTACTGCACACACATGTGCATATGCGTTCCTGGGAACTCAGTGATGAGCAGAATGGGCCCTTGAGAGATGACAAGCAAAGCAGAGCTAATTAATAGCTTGTTTAATTATTAATAGCTTGTTTGAAATTCAACAAAAATCTCTCTTTATATTAATATGAAGTTGAAGTCCAGTTTTTCCATACTGACCTCTAAATATTGCTCTAAACTATAAAGAAAAATGTGCATTTACGGATTTTTCTAAATTCTACATTCTCGACCATTGGAAAAGCAGAAGGGACTAGCCCTCTTTTCTTTGTCTAGTCTGGAAGACAGTAAGTATTCTCTTCAGCCACAGAGCTCTGAGCTGGGTTTCACTCACCTCCTTCCATCTTTCCCGTGCTCTTAGACTATCACAGTTTCTATCTGCAGAGCAAGAGCTTCAGCCCACAAGCAGGGCTTTCCTCATCCTTTGTCACAGCACTACATTCTCACAGAGAAGCAGCTCCAGTTCAATAGTAAAGAGATAAGCTGTAAGAATCCTTGTTCTAGCACACCTCTAATCCCAGCACTGGGGAGGCATAGGCAGGTGGATCTCTGTGAGTTCGAGGCTAGCCTAGTCTACAAGAGCTAGCTCCAGGACAGGCTCAATAAGCCTCAGAGAAACCCTGTCTTGAAAAACAAAACAAAACAAGGCAAAACAAACAAACAAACAAACAAACGACAAACAGAATCCTTGTTCTAGGGCCTGAGGAGATGACTCTCCAGTTAGGAGTGCTTGCTACCCATGAGGGATGGCTCGGCACTTCAACTACAGCTCCAGGAGATCTGACGCCCTCTTCTGATCTCTATAAGCACCAGCACTCAAATGCACAAACAACACTCCTACGCCTAACTGAATATAAAATAAATCTCTTGAAAAAGAACACTGCCCTTCTGGAGATGACAGTATTTGAAAAGTCCTCCTTCATTTCTGTTTACCCCAATAACTCTCAAGCTTGTGTTTGGAGCACCGTTCTGGCTTACATGGGCACATGTTTTCAAGGGCTCCTAGAGATAGATCCTGTACCTTCTAGGGTGGGAGGCTAACAAATTCAGAAGCTCTGCTCTGCTCCAGTGCTCTTCACGAGGCAGAAGGAAGGAAGGTGTCTGCCTAGATGGGGAAGCATGCTGAAACCAAGCCAGGGCTTGCAGTGCACTGCAGCGTAGCATCATGTTTGAAGGTGGCAAATATACACACTATGCACAAGCCTTCTACCTTCCAGATTCTCCAAAGGAATATTTTAGAACATGATTGAGAATTGGTAAAAGACCAAATGTAAAAAAACAATGTAGCTACTTTTAAACAGGGAAATGTCTCCTTAGAAGTTTGTTTCTAAAGTGACATCCCCCAGCCTTGAACTCTCATCTTGGTCCCAGTAACTTAATGTAATAGACTCAAACTGGCAGCACACAGGTGTTGCCGATGTTGGGTTTTGTCACGCCTTTTCCATACACATTCAAAATGCACTCAATAACACCCCTCCTCTCTCACCCTTCTTCATTTTCCCTTAGCCCCAAGAATAGCTCAGGTGGTCTTTCCTTTTTATATTCCTTTTTATTACATTTTTATTTTTAAGTTTATTTGTGCACATATACATGTGCACTTGCATGTGGAGTGTGTGTGTGTGGTGTGTGTGTGTGTGTGTGTGTGTGTGTGTGTGTGTGTGTGTGCTCAGTGAGGTCAGAGACAACTTGTGGGCTTTGACTCTTTCCTTTCAGAATATGGGTCCCAGGGACTGAACTGAAGTAGTGAGACTTGGAAATAAACACATTTGCCTCCTGAGTTGTCTTACCTACTGTTAGGAATTTTTCCTAATGCGAGCTCTCTGCAGATGCAAAAATCCCAATCAAGCCAAATCACAAGCCAAATTAAAAAATATCCAGGTTTAATGGGATTCCTGCGCTCTCAGGTGCCCCCCAAGGGGGAACCAGGAGGCCGCTAATACGACCACCAGGAGGAAGGAAAAGAGACCTTGAGGAAACTTTCCAGGGAAGCAGTTTAAATAGACTGAGGGCGTGGTCAAGATTTTGGCGGACCCTCCTCCGGGGAGGGGTCAAGACTTGGTGGGCACAGGGACTGGGCCTCTAAAGATGGAGGCCGGAGACTGGGGCTTACATTCCAGACTGTTTGTATAAGGGGTAACAGGCTTGGTCTCTTCCTGTCTTAGCCTATTTAGATTGGAATTGAAGGCAATGCACTGCCTTACACTCTTGTCTTGCTACTTTTGCAGGTGTGGAGATAGTCACTAGCCCATTGTGTACTTACGTGACTGTGCATACATATCTGTAAGGTTTGGAGCAGAAATCATGACTTACAACTGAACATGCTTGCTACACTTTTGCTGGGGTGTCTCTGGGTTTCTGGCTTAGGGGTGTTTAATTGATTTTAGAGAGTGCTAAAAATCTTTGTAAAGCTTATTACTCCACTCAAATTATTTTAATTCATTACCTTCTTTCTATGATAGTTTAATTGAGTGCAGGATATAAAGCTAATTTATTTCACATTTTTGCTTTTAATAGATTTCAGTTTCTTTATTGAAAAAGTAATTACCGAATTCAGATACAATAACTGGAAATGACTTTTTCAAATAACACATATTATCATGTCATGATCAGCAAAAAATACTATATTGTACTTCAACTATGGGTTTCTGGAAATCAGATTAAAATTGTTAAAATTGTTCATTGGTTATTTGTCCTTTTTAGTTATTAATTTTTAAATGACATCTGCTCATGTTTATTGAAGGAAAAATATAAAATTTGGAGAAATGAAAGTAAATCTAATTTTAACACAGTAATGGGCATTATTAACACGAGGTGGAATGTCTTCCATAAGTGTTTCTAAATATACATAATCCTACATTTTAATTGTATGCTGATATTATATAAGTTTCTGTTGTTTGCTTCTACTATAATTATCAAAATTGAACTGTACAAAAATGACTATTTTTAAGTCATGGGCAAGCAAAGTCTTTGGCTATTTCAATATGCTTCAACATAGTACCATAGAGAGTTCCATGAGGCATTTCATTTGCATTTAACACTTAATGTATTTAGAAATGCCATCACCCATCTTTATGTTTATATAAAATGGTTATATTGATTATATTTGTCTAATAACTTCTTTACTCAATTTTTATCAAAAGGTCATAAATCAGTACTACCTAAAAATCTCTTTAGGATAAATACTCAGTAGTAATATTAGTATCCATGTAAAACAGTTTTATGTCTCTTGTGAGAGTGTGTTTGTGTGTGTGTATGTTTGTATGTGTATGACTATGTGTATGTATATGAGTGTATGTGTGAGTGTTTTTGAGAGTGTATTTGTGTGTGTATGTGTATATATGTATGCACATATGTATGTGTGTGTGTGCGTGGGAGGGAGCAGAGGCTGGCACTGGGAATTTTCCTCTGTCATTCTCTACCCGAATTTTTAAGAGAGGATCTCTCCCTGAAACTGGAGTTTGTCAAACCAGTGAGACTGAGGAATGGGCCAAGGCATCCCAGGGCTCCTCTATTTTCTACCTGCCCCGCACTGAGATGATGAGGATCTACCACCAGATCTGGAATTTTAGTTTGTTCTTAGGTCAATCTTAAGTCTTCATGTTTTCATACCAGGTAGTTTGCCATTTTTGCCACCTTCTCAGTTTCTAGCCATAGTATCTAATGAAATGAATGTAGATAAATGTCCAGAAGTTCTCTAAAACTTATTTATGTATGTGTTTTCTTAATTCCCTCATCAATACTAAATATTATTTGTTTAGTTTTAAATACTCTTGTGGATAGAAAACTTATTTTTACCTACATATCTTTGACTTACCAATTAAGGGAACAATGCTGTTTGGTCACATGATGTCACAGTTCCTTTGCAGAGACCACCAGGAGCCTCAGCATTGCATTGCATAAGCCAAGGTCTCTGAGCAACACTGTCCTTAAGGCTAAGGGAGTGCATTAAGAAGGTGGCACAGAGACAGCAAGATAAACTGCTGGTGAGAGAGGGGATTCACCACTTCATCTTTGGAAAATCAGCGCTCATTTTAGCAGGCCTGAGATTAGCCTGCCTATCACAGCCCTGTTTCTGAAGGCTCCTGGGACCATTTTGAGAACAGAATTTTCTGATAAAGATTCACAGCCATGAGGTTTAAGATCCATTAGATCATGTACAGGAGAGATGTCTCAAAGGATAAGAGCACTTGCTGCTCTTCCAAATGACCCTGCTTCCCTTCCCAGCACCTATGCTGGGTGCCTCGCAGTTGCCTTTAACTTTAGTTCTAGAGGACATGAAAGCCTTTTTTAGTTACACCTGATTTATGCAGTAGTTGGAATAGAACCCAGATCACAATGTGGGCAAGGTAAGTACTGTGCCAGTTGACCTACTCGCACCCTCTCCAAAGGATGTCCTTGTCATCAGTAAATGAAAGAGTACAGGCCAAGTACCAAACATGGTTCGACAATTCACTTGAGCTATTCCTTATGTTGATATGACTGCAGTCACCTTTGCTTTTTTTCCCCAAGTGATAGGATCAAAATAAATTGTAAAAGGCTGGAGATGTGACTCAATGGGTCAATGGTTAAGAATGCTTGCTGCTCTTCCAGAGGACTTGAATTCAGGTACCAGCTCCCATGTCAGGTGACACACAGCTGCCTATTCCCCCAGCTGTATGTAGATCTGACACCCTCTCTGACCTCTGCACTCATATGCACATGGACAGAAACACACAGACTCAAGCATACACTTACATTTAAAATGTTTAGACTCATTTACGAAAATTAGAAACTGCACATCAGAGAACAGTGCTGTGCTGATTAGGGTGTGGTATTGACCATATAAAGCCACCATAATTATGAAAAAAAAACTGCGAAGAAGTTGCCACTTTTTAAGAGCTCAGCAATAGAAGATCCACATCAGCAGTTAGTGGATATGCTTGCAATTAAAGCCAGGGAGTGGGATTCCTGATGAGTCAGCTTCTGCAAATTGAAGGAATAATAAATACCACAAAAAGGAACGTGGTTACTGCTTCAAAGATGCCTAGAAACAAACATCTAATTTTCATGTTATGCTTGTTTAATTAGGTAATTTACTGTAACATATATTTATCAGACAAAAGTATAGATCCAATGAGGCTCTTTCCCTCCTCACATCACTTTATGAGTATTAATTTTTACAGCACAAAAGACTTGCTGATTCTCCCCACACAATAGGAGTGATTGAAAGTTACAGACAAAAGACGGAAGCGTGAGTATAGAATATAAGAAAGGGGAAAGGGGACTTTTAAATGAAGAGAGGAGTTTGAAAAGTAGAGGCACGAAAATCCTGTTCCTAGGGCAGCAATGCAGTGGATCCTGACATCAAAAAAATTCAAATTCCTTTGTGGGCTCATGCTAAACACCAAAGCCATTCTGTACATGTGCTGCAACTCTTCGGGAGGCCTCTGATTCAGAATAAAGAATGCAGGGTCAGGAATGACTCTCAGAGACGGTGGAGAAATTCATCACCTCACTCTGTCACTTTGTGTTCCAGGCACTGGCTTTGGAGGCAAGTCATGTGATGTCCACGACCTTGCCAAAGTTAGCTGACTGCATGTTCATATTGTCTGGCTTTTCAGGGGAAGAGGTGAACAAACATCTATTCAACCTAGATAAGGTGCCAGTGGCAGACCAAGGGATGATTCCACCAAACCTATCTTAATGAAACAGTGTTGTGGGAGTTATTTAGAGAGTGTGGGTGACTCAAAGGCAGCTGCATCACAGAGCAGCCCAACCAGCAAGAGGGATGACTCATGAAAGCTGTAGCCCTTGAGCCCCTTGGAGGCAACTGTGCTGATCAATTGTTACTATTTACATAAATTTGAGGAGGGCTTTCTGCATTTTGTATGTTTGAGGAATTTTCTAAAACTTTGTTCTTTGTTGTTGTTTGTTTTGTTTTTATTTATTTTTTAGTTTACTTATTCAATTAATGAATTTACTTTTGTTAAATTCGTTTATTTACTTTCCCCTCCCTCCTTTCCTCCCATTACCATGCCCCCTCAGTCCACTTGTCCTCTGCTTCTGTTCAGAAAGGGTCAGGCCTCTCATGGATATCAGCAAAGGATGGCATATCAAGTTGCCATAAGACCAAACACCTCTCCTTGTCTTAAGGCTGGGAAAGGCAATCCAATAGGAGGAATTGTAGGTGGAGGCTGTTCATTCCTTCTGGCTGCATAGACCCGAGGCTGCTCATTCATTCTTAGCCACCCAGATTGGAAATAATTACACAGACTGTAGTCATTAAAACACTGTTTGGCTAATCACTTAAGCATATTGCTAGATAGCTCTTATATCTTAAATTAACCCATTTCTATTATTTTATATTCCCCCACCTCTTTCCAGTCGTCTCTTTCAGTACTCTCCCCATCCATCCACCCCTCAAGCTGGTCCCTCAAGAAACTTGTGAGTGTAGTCCTAATGACATTCCTTCTATGAAAGAAGTTCAGTAGTAGTTCCCACACAGCTACTGAAAGGAGTGGCTATGTAAAGTACTGGGTTAGCTTTAAATTCCCAAATGCTGCTCTTATCTCTGGGTGGGGTGGCTGTAGGAGCTGAGAAAAAATGTGCAAAGAGGAAGTAAGCACTCTTTGGTACCTACAACCTTTCATTCTTCAGCAACTCTGAGTTTAATTTTTTATTTGGATTTCTAAGTGAAAATTTGATGATTACTTTACTTATTCTGTCCAAGAATCCAGAAGAACTAGGTCTCCAATTCCTTTGAGGAAAGTGAATGACTTCAGATTACAGAATAGTGTGTGTGTGTGGGGGGGGGCGGAGGATGAGTGAAGACACATGCATATACACCACAGTGCACATGTGGAGCTCAAAAGGCAGTCTTGGGTAGGTTTCCACCCTCTCTTTCCATATTGATTAAAATATGATCTCTTTTTTTCTCACTGTGTACTCTAGACTAGCTAGTCTGTGAACTGGTAGAAATTCTCCTGTCTCTGGTCCATGGTGAGATTACAAACATGTACTACCAAATCTGGCACCTAGATTTACCTGGATTTGCAGAAGTAACATTTTGATCTTCATGCTTGCTTTGCAAGAACTTTATATACTGATCCATCTCTCCAGCCACACCTGAGTTTCATACCAGGGAATAGAGCCAGTAGTGAGAAGAAATGGACAGAGAACATTCCAGTGGAGGGTGCTTCAAACACATACACAATATTTCTATAGACAGTGATGGTGGGGTAGAAATGGACAGAACATTCCAGTGGAGGGTGTTTCATAACATATACACAACATTTATTTAGACAGTGAGAGTGAGTCTAGGGATAAAATGCAAATGATAAAAATGTTGAAAAGCAATTCTAATGATAGAACACTAAACATCTGGGTATTCTAAAACTGATTTTTAGATACTAAACTCGAATTTCCTGTTTCAACCCCCATTTGATAGCATCCTGATAAAATTTCAGGTTGTCATGAGATACACGTGTTAGCAAAGGAAATTGACAATTGTGAGTTAACATGACCTATTTTCTTGGCATTTTATTTTTCTTCCTGGCTTATGGTTTTGATCATAAGTTATGAAAGAGAGACTAATATTAACAAAAGAATGTCATAAATAAATGTACCTTGATCTGATCATTGGAATGCTGTATCTGTACGTGAATGTACTGACCAAGGGCACTATTTGCTCTAGTGACTAGAGACTACACAAGGGCCTGGGATAGGTCATAATTGGAGAAAATGAAGTCATTATGATTATTGCTCCATTGAATAAATAATATCTTTCTGAAGTATGCCTGCTTTGAAGAGAAACAGGATCCATTTGATTAATATTTTTCCAGATATTTTTATAGGATTTCTCCTTAGTACACAAAAGCAGAAAACCCCTGAAATAGAAATGGGTAGAAATGTTGATCAAAAAGTGTTAATATAACAAGCACGAGTCTTCTGACTAGCAAACAATAAAATGGTGAAGTCGTTGATGTCTAATGTGCTCTGGGTGGGGCATACTATTTCGTGTAGGTTTGTCCCAACTGACTGCTGCAAGAACTGCATGCGTTCTTGGTGACCACCCTGGGGGACGGGCTCTTAGAAACCATGTCAAACCATGTTTCTTCCATTTCTTGTTTTGATTTTTGTTTGACTTTTAGTTTGTTTGGCAAGTATCCATCTATTGGATCTTCCTTCCCTGCTCGGTGGTAAGAAGGTGACATGGACCCTGTAAGAGGCATAAATAAGCTGCCTGTCCTTAGGTCACTGTAATGTTTCTGAAGGCATTGTAAGGCCAGTACATCATGACCTGGGGACCTAGAGTATTGGGCACAATGGCCAGATGTCTACCTGGGAAAGGCTGTATGGGACTGCCTTTCCCCAGGGCTCTCATGAAAGCTAGCCACCCAGCATGCCGACGTTGGCATTGTCCTCCAGAGCCTGTCTTTATGTTGTTTATCAGGTCTGCTTTGCTGTCTCCTACCCAAGTATCTTTGCCTCTCATCCCGGTTCCTGACTTCACTGTTTTAACCCTAGCACTCCCTTTTAATCCTATCTTCCATTTCCCTGTAGCAGATGCCAGCACAAATAGTTTTCACAATGAGCTCCGTTTCTATGACTGCCTACTGTGAGCTAGCTCAGGCTTTAGAATCTTGGACTTTGAGCCTTTAAAACTGCAAGCTGAATATATTCTTTCTTCATTAAGTAGACCACCCTGGGTACTTCATTATAGTAATGAAAACAGATGAATGCATTTCTCAGCCTTTCATTGTAGAGAATCACACCCATGAGTTCAGTCATGCTGGATCTTGTGAGACATACTGTAAACCACTGCTAAGACTTTAATATTGTATGTGTGTTTACATACTCTCTTAAAGAACAACCATGAATCGATTTCCCATTCTGTCTCTAACTATGTTCTGACGGCTGCAGATACACAAAATTCAAGAGAGAAAACCTCTCAGCCAAAACAAAATATCTCAAACATTTGTTTTAGCAATACGCTAAATGTCTTGGGCTCAAATTACTTTCTTTGGTACTATAGAGAGTGCAAATCAAATTAGCAACTTAATAAAAACAAGTCTAAAGTACGTTTGCAACTGATTCAGGTATAGAATGCATTGATACAGGTTTACACAGCCAGAGCATGGGAATAATTCCATACTTCACTCCTTAGTGCTCAATTACTTGGACCAGAGTCTATAAATTTGACTAGATGGTTTTGCTACTGCTTTTCCGTGCTTCAGATGGGTATGTTCAGCCTTCTAGTAAGTTGAAAGCAAATATAATACATTCTGTCTTTTTGTTCTGATGTTGCTCATTCTACTATCTTTTAGAAAAAACATATTTCAAAATCATCCAATAATTAAAAAATATCTTGCATATGTTTGTTGGGGTTTGGTACATGTGCACGCCACAGTACAGATGTGGAGGTTAGCAGATAACTCCTTCTAACATTTGGGTCCCAGGGACTAAATGCTGGTTGTGGTTGACACTCTTGATGGCAAGTACTTTTACTTAAGAAGCCATATCAGCTACTCTCAGTTGATAATTTTGTAACATTTCTATTGACCTGAAATCATTGCAATACTTCCAAAGCTGAGCTTTCATGTGATATTTAACTTTTCAGTTTTTCTAGAAGATGAAACTTTTGCCCAAGGTTTTGTCTAACTTATTCATCACCTGTAATGCTAGTCTATGTCTGTAACTTTTGGTCCAGTCCCCATGCCTTCATCAGGACATAATGCTCTGAATTTCCCTTAGTTCTGTCACAGACATGGTTTTGAACAGGAGCCACCAACATCTGACTTTAATGAAAGAAGAGGTGAAAGTTCACCCTTGTTCTTATACAGATTTCACAGAAATCCCGGGGTTTAGAGGAGGTGAGAGGGCCATGTCCCATTGTTCATGCTTGTTTATTTCTACCTTGATCCAAAAATAATTTTCTGATATGACAAGGGAGGGCAGCAGGTAAAAGAGACATCTGTGGAGTTTAAGTACAAAGGAGAGCATTTAGTTTTTAGACATTTGACAAAATGATTCAAAAAAGGTCTGGATCCAAAGGAAAGGGCCGGAGCATCTTTATCAACAAGAGGGTATTCTATCTTCTGTATCCATCATTCTCAAACAAAAGTTTGTGCTTTAGGGCCCTAACTTTCCTTCCAAAGAATCCAATGTCACTGTGGGCAGGAACCAGGTGAGTACGTTAGAAAAGGACCCACATGTCAAACAACATCTTGCTGGGTTCCATTTTTAAGTACAGTTTTGGTCTCAAGTCAAAATTATAGGTTTTTAAGAAGATTCATTTATCACTTTTTTGTGCATGTTTGTGTGGCTGATTTTGTGCTATGTCACATGACTACAGCACCCATTCATGCAAGGTAATGGAGCCTGAGTCCCAAGAACTGGAGTTCTGGGGAGTTGTCAGCCACCTAACACGAGTGCAGGCACTCAAACTCTGGTCCTCATCAAGAACAGCAAGTGCTCTAACGGAGACGTCCTCTCTCCAGCCCCCAAGGACAGCTTTTAATTATGCTTCTATTGATAGCTCTGAACACAGTTTGGCCTGGAAACGATCAGTAGGATGGATGACAAGGCAAAGCAGGATACCGAACCTCTAATTTTCTACTGGAGACATCTATCACTACGGCCCTGACCAGCAGAGTCGTGGGCAGTGCAGGGACCTGGATCGGAGGTCAGGGACAGAATCACAGGTCTGTGGCTCACTTCGGGAGTGAACCATTTTTCTTTTCCCAATGCTGTTTACATATTGTTTGCTAACTACTGAAGACAGCCTTGTAGGAACTGTTTGGTCTGACCAAATCTTTACCCCCTTATCTGTCTTCCTTTTGTACCTCTTTAACCTTGTGGCCTCATTTTACCCTGAAGGACATTCCTTCTAGGCCTTATCCCAAGCACGGCTGCAGTTTTCTTCAGTGCAGGGACACATATGAGTCACTGTTTTTACCTCGTAACTTCAGACCATCTTGACCCTCACAGTAATAATCTGGAATCATGTTTTAGTCTGTGTTTTGGCCCTGTGATATTATTAGAGCATGCTATATGCCTCTTTCTTACCTGCCTTTTATATGGCATGTAACAGAATGGCGCCCAACGTGGATGACTGCATCCACAAAAAGCCTAAAAAGCTTGGGAAAGAATAGAGTAAAGCATGTTTCCTTGGTAGCAGCAATTTCTCGGGTCTGCTCTGCTTGCTAGAGGCAAGCAAGCACTCTCATCTAAGAGAGGCTTCCTGACTCAGCTTTAGCTGCAAAACCCTGCAGCTCTTTAAGAGGTCCTGCCACGAAACACTTAAATGGTGTTGATAAAAGCTGACTGCATGCTTATTGGCTTTCAAACATAAAAGGAAAAAAGCCGTGTTGTTTTAAAATGCCGGCTTTCTGGGCTGTCCTGCCAGGGCAAACTCTGACTCTTTCAGGCAGGTGGTCGATTACTATGAGGCATTTGAGTATGGTTTCTGAGCACACTACTGCAGCTTGCTTGCTGGCAGGGACCTTAAAACACCATAAAATTGTGACAATAAACATGGCTCTAGCAGTACCTCAGCCATGATGCTAAAATCTCAAAAAGCTAAAAAAATGGGCTTGATCCAGCTGTCAAAGCCACTGCTTTTAATCCTACCCATATTGCTTGGTAAATTAAACACTCATATGATCACAAAAAGAGAAATATACAGTAAAGAGAGATTCAAAGACAAAGAAAACCTCTAAATGGTTTACAATGTGTTAAAAATATATACAGGCTAAAGGTTAAAGTTCTTAAAGTAACAAAGAAAAAAGAGAGTAGTTGGGTGTGGTGGTACACATCTTTAATCCCAGCACTGGGGAGGCAGAGACAGGCAGATCTCTGTGAGTTCAAGGACAGCCTGCTCTACAGAGGGAGTTCCAGGACATAGATACACAGAGAACCTGTCTCAAAAAGCCAAAAGTTAAAAGTAAAAATAAAAGAAATAAAGGTTAAAATAAAGCCACATAAAGATGAAAAATACACAGCGAATCTTGATACTGTATGCTATTATGCTCTCTTTGAATTGTTTAAATGCTGAGGAAGGAGCAACAGCTGCTAAAAGATATTTGCTTATAAATGTTGCTGAACCAATCCAAGATAGGTATTTTGAAAATACCTTGACTTCAAAATTGAAGTTAAAAGGTATGTTACTTTGGAGAAGAGATTTTGCTTTTGTTTCCACAGGAAACAAGAGGCTGTGGATTCATTCTGAGTTAAGAAAAATCAGGTTTGATCAAGGAAGACCACCTGAGAAATCTCCAGTAGAAACAGATGACCCAGATGACTGAGTTCTACATCCAGAAAAGATTCAAGACTGCTGCCTGAGATGATCAAGCCTCACAGGATAATCCAGTCAGGACTTGATCATAACTCTAAATTTTCTTTAGGTCCCCATAATATTATGACACCCCCCCAACCAACCGGAAGTAGCCTGGAATACTATGCTCAGATTCCCAAAAAATGGACTATGGATATTTTCCTTTGTTTAAAAAAACAAGGAGGGGGGCGACTGGTGTGGGAGAATTGTCTGTATTCTGTCAATCATAATTTAAATAAATGCTGATTGGCCATTAGCCAGGCAGGAAGTATAGGCGGGAAAACCAGACAGGAAGTAGAGGTGAGGCAATGAGAACAGGAGTATTCTGTGAAGAAGGAAGTTCTTTCCCAGTCCTCCCCAGACCACAGAAGAAGCAGGATTTGACCTGCCCCGCTGAAAAAGGTACCAAGCCATGTGGCTAACATAGATAAAGATAATGGGTTAATATAAGCTACAGGAGATAATAAGAAGCCTGAGCTAATGGGCCAATCAGTTTTATATCTTATGGAGACCTCTGTATGATTTTCTTTGGGACCTAATGACTGTGGGAACTGGACAGGACTGAAACCCCAACTAGCAGGTCCTCATGTCACACTGGTTTGCAAAACTTTACATTTATTTAGCAGGACTTGTCCCAATATTTATAATATTAATCCCAAGTATGGAGCTGTTACAATGCAGAGCTCCTTGTCCTGAAAAAGGAAAACTATCTAGCCGTCTTGCTGTACCTATGTTGCAGGAAAAGCAGCATGAGCTCTGACTTGAGACTTTCCCCCTGGGCACTAATCACTGTTCCATACTTGTTAATATACTATTCCATGCCTACAATGAACACTTTGTATGTGTACTGCATTAGTTTGTGCTCTCAAGTGACGCAGAACTCCTGGGATGAGTATATGCTGTAAAAGGGGTTTATTAGGTTGGCTTACACGATTTTGGTTGGAGAGTCCAGCTGTGGCCATCTGCGTGCTGGAGATGCTGAAAGCCAAGTAGAAGCTCAGGACACAAGGATGGATGTCTCGGCACTCCTAAGCAGTCGAGGAAGGCTTGGGAGAGTCCTCAAGAGCAGCTGGTCTTTGGTATACATTGGAATGTTGGAGAAGCTTGTTTTTTATGTCAGTGATGGATAGCAGAGCAGAATGGCAGAAGTTCTCACCAGGGAAGGCAGGCAGGCAGGCAGGCAAAAACAAAAGCTTTTCCCCCAGACTTATTTGTAAAGAGCCACTGATAGGAAGTCTTTCTGTCTTTGGTGCAGTATGAGGGTCTTCACCCCTCAGTTAATCCTTCCCTGAAACATTTTGGGACACATTCAGAGATACCTCTTATTTGTCCAGTTAAGATGACAACCAAGGTCATCCAACCTTCCTGTGAACATCTTGCTCCTTGCACTGAGGAGAAATATGTCATCTCTTTACTGTAAATAACTGATTCTAGTGCAGATATTTTCTTATGACTATTTTTATACAGAAATTTGACAAAACTGCCTTCAGTGAGGACACTTAGCCAGATAAAAGTAATACCACTTTCATTGTTTTAATAGTTAGCCAGTTTCTCTGAAAAATCACCTTCTGAAAATTAGTAGACTCCACCCCCTTGCAGAAGCTGCTGTAGAGGTAGAGATGCCCAGAGGTTTAGCCAGCTGTATCATAGACCTCTATTAAAAGAGCTACATAACTAAACATTTCATATATCTGGATGTTTAAAATAATGAGAAACAAAGGCCAGTCAAGGTCAGTTTATAAGCCCAACATTTCCAAAGAATAATAAATTGGCTTTAATGTTTAAAACATCCAAGGGCTTCCTAAGTCTCTTAGGCAATTTTGACTCTCTACATTAGTAAAGACCAGGGTTTCTAAACTTTGTACCTCCTTTAATAGAGACTCTAAGGGAAACACACAAACAAATTGTATATGAATTTGTTTTCCAATGTTTAGTGGCAAGACTCCAATTAGTTCTAATTATTTTTTGAGGATGTTGATGCATTGTCAAGGATTTAGGGACTTCTTCTTGTACTTTGGGGTTAACGTGGTTCAATGTTAGCTTTTCCATTTACTTCTCGGTGATTGTTTAGAAGTTATTAAAATATTGTGATCTCTCAGACTATTTTTCTTTAATATCAGTCAACCATGCTAAGTAATATTAGAACATTAAAAACTACATCTGTGTCAAAGAATAAAGAAACAGCCAATAAATAAGAACACAATCAGGCAACAGTATTTCATAAGAGATCATTTGGAAAATTTCTCAGAATCATTATTTGGAATAGACAGAGCAACAAAATAGAAAAACAGAGGAACACATTGAAATCCAGAGAACAGAATGAACACACCGAAGGTCATCTGCAAAATGTGCTTTGGGATAGCTTTAATAGAGGAGAAAAAGAAATACCACCATGAGAATGGTATGAAATAAAATGCAGAGGCTACAAAAACTAGAAAGACATTCAATGTTTACAGGTTGGAGAGTCAGTGTTGCTTAAATGATTATATTGTTCCAAAGCAATCACAGTCTCAGCATAATCTTCATCAAAACATCAATAATTTTCTTCACAGAATTAGGAAAAGGAAATCAAAAATGTTTTATAGAATTCTTTAAAAAGCTGTGAATAACCAAAATAATCTTTAATAAAATCAAGAAAGCAAAATGACTTGTGCTGGCTTGAAGGTATACTACAAAACTTCATGGCATTCACATTAAAAAAAAAAAAAAGACAGCAGACTAAGAAAAAGAATACGTCACCTGGAGGTAAAACGCCACATTCACAGCCCACTGAGTAGATTAAAGTGCTGAGAACATAGACTAGAGTAAAGGCAGCATGATGATTAATATTGCCAAGTTGACAGGATCTAGAATTGCCTAACACACAAGCCTCTGGGGCTCTGAGGGAGTTTCTAGATTAGATTAGTTAAGGTAGGAAGATTCACCTTAAGCATAGGCAAATCATTCCATTTATTGGGGTCCTGGATTTAATAAAAAGGAGAAAGGGTGTTAAACACAAGCATTCTTCTCTGCTTCCTGGCTGTGTGTGTGACTTTTGCTGCCATGCCTTTCTAATCATGATGGACTATACATTACAACTGCGAGCTGCTATTGAGTCTTCCTTCTTTAAATTATGCTTTGTCAGATATTTTGTTACAGTGATGAGCAAAGAAACTAATACAGAAAATATTAAAACTTACTGGGGAAATGAACATCCAAATGCAGAAAAGTCCAAGTAATTTTCTATCCTTTATCAGTTTTAAATATCAACTCAAAGTTGATTAAAGACTTGAATCTAAGAAGAGAAATATTATAAGAAGAAAGCATAAGAAAATGCTTCAATATATTACAATGAGCAAAATAATCCAAACAGGATCCTAAAATAATAGATGACTTGAGTAAAAAATGTAAATTAAATTTCATATAGTTATTTTTTAAAAATATATAAATTTATGCAACAAAGAAAACAATCAGCAGAGTGAGGATGTGACCTGCTAGGCAGGGGAGGGTATCTCTGGCCAGCAGAAAGTGTCAGATCCCCTGGAACTGGGATTATGGGTGGTTGTGAGTCATCATGTGGGTGTTGGGTATTAAACCAAAGTTCTCTGGAAAAACAATCAGTGCTCTTTATTGCTGAGCCATTCTTTCAGCCCCTACAAATTCAGCTTTTTAAAACCCAGCCAGCAGTGAAAGAAAGATGAAGAAGAGGAAGGGACAATGAAGGGAAGGACAGGAGGGAGCAAGAGCAAGGAATGCAGGTAGACATGCATATAACTTAGGTGTATGTCTGTCATACAGTGTCTCATATGAAAGACAAAAAAGAATCATTTCCATTCCCATTTTGTACCTGTGCTGTGAATAAAGCCTGTCAGTTGCCAGATGCTACATGTAAAGTAATTGCATTGACATCAGAGTCAATAACTCATGAAGCTGAAATACAATGTTGGAAGGTGGGGGCTGGGCTGGACCTACTTTCATCTGAGATATTTTCAGAATCATAGAGAATTTGCACAAGAAAACTACTGGAATTATCACAAAGTCCTGCCTGCTGTTCTAGGTGCTGGCTACATGGGTGTGTCCTTTTGTGAAATTTTATCTCCCTAAAACTTAGGATTTGCTTGTGTACATCTCTGTATTCTATACTTGAAATGGTAGCATTTATATTGAGGAATAAATGCCACAGGGAAACGAGATGTTGGGGTCATAGTTATCATCTACTTTGAAAGTCAGATTGTATCTATAACAATCACATTCTTTCTGAAACCAGCCTCTATTCAGGCTATATATAACATATTTACATATCATGTACAGGTGATTTTCCAAAATAGAATTGCATGAAGGGGCTGGGGCAATGACTCAGTGGGTGAAATATTTACCATGCCAGCATGAGAACCTGAATCTGGATTCCTATCATTCATGTAAAAACTGAACACATTGTCATGCAGCTGTAACCTCAAAACTGATGAGGTGGGACAGGCTGATGCCTGTGTTTTTCTGGCTGGCCAGCCTAAATGAATGAGTTTCAGGGTCAGTGAGAGAACCTTCGTCAAAGAATGGAGTAGAGAATGATTGGAGAAGATACCCAATGTCAACCTCTGGCCCCCATGTCTGCATGCATGGGTGTTACAACATCTTCACCAAACCCACAGAAAGAAACCAGAAGTGACAGCAGAGTGACTGTGCTTACTAGCTCATACCATCGTGATCCAGGTTTGAAAGCACATGTTGTTCACCTTAAGGAAATAGCAAAGGACATGGCTTTGGCCAGACATACCCACAGACAATAAAGACAGAGTTTCCATCACTCCGTGCTAAGTATATTTTTATGAGCACATCTACATTGTCCCTTGAACTTCAGCCATACTTTCCCTCTTTCTCTTACACTGAAAGAAATAAGAGAAAAGGCATCACTCCCCTCTGAGCAATTCCATTAGAGAGCTGGGCCCTCATTTTTATAATACAATCTGGCGTTATCTACGTTTTGTCTATAACCAGTGGCAAGCGAGCAGAAGATATTGCTGTTGCCCAGGGAGAAATCTTGAAGCAGTTTTTGACTCAAAGGCACTACTCACTTAGAATGGTTTCTCTCAAGAGAAATACCTATCAAGTAGCTTTAAAATAAATTGGAAAGGGAAGTGGCGGGGGGAGGCAGAGGAACGAGTGAAGAGTCAGCAAATGAGCAGGTTTCCATTTGAAATTTAAATTGGCAGCTGGCAATATTTGAATCGCTCTGCATTTAATATAATTTGAATGGGGCAGATGATAGTCGTGCATTTTGAGGAGGAAAAGCCAAACCTTGACTATGAGCCTCTGTCATTCCGCACAGCTCAATTTGACACACTTTCCTCCAGTACGCTTTGAAGAAAATGAGCTCTGGGTGTTTTACTTGTTTATTCCTTGAGAGCACAATGCATAACTGGTCTGAGTACAAGATTCAAGCATGTGATAGCTGGCTATGAGCTATTCAGTAGAACTGCTGACATGGGAAGACTAGTCAAAACCTTCAATGTCTGATTAGCTGGAAGGGAAACACCTCTAACATGAAAATGGACACCTAAGTCCAGAAGAGAGCCATTTGCAGCAAAGTTATCTCAATAGTTAAGGAAGTCAGTAATAGTACATAGGAAAAAATCAGTTATCAAGAGAAATATGTAAATCATCTGTGGTAATTCTGAGAAAATCATTTCTTTGCATCAGAACGCTGATACTGCATACTTATTTCAGTCAGCTTTCCGGACGCAGACACATCTCAGAGAAAATAGAACAGGCACCTTACATGCTAGAAACATTAAAATTGGGCTAAAAAATAGCCAGCAAAAGGATAAGAACAAGAGTCTCATGAGGAAGGCAGAAACAGGCATGTGAAGACCCACAGTACTGGAGATTACACACATGTTTTATCATCACACAATGGAAATTTGTGCACCCATTTTCTACATTTTATCCTTCAAACATAGGAAGACAGGAAAAGTATATGTTCTTATTCCAGTTTCTTTGTGTGTGTGTGTGAGAAGGGGTGGGTGGAGTGCACACATATATGTACTTGCATGTGGACTCCAGAGAAACCTCAAGATTTAGCCTTCAGGAACCATTCATTTTTATAATTTTTGAGGCAGTGTCTCTCACTGAACTGGATGTAGCTCACTAAGTAGGTTAGGCTCTGCAACCAACGAGCCCCAGGCATCCTCCTGGCTCAACGTCAGCTGTATTATAAAAGTGCCCCACCATCCTTAACTGGTTACATGTATGCTAGAGATCAAACTCAGGTTCTCGTGCTCACGAGGTATAACCTTTACCCACTGAGCTCTTTCTTCTTATTCCAAGTCTATGAATTAGGAGGAACAACAGGTAGTCAGAGCAGACCCACCTGGCCTTCAGCATATCACCATGGAGTGAATAGAAGCATAAATTAGCAACCTTCGTGTTTGAGGTGTGAAGTCTGAATTCGCCTCCAACCTCTCTGAGGTACTGATTGTTAATGGATGAAGTTGTGGAGATCGTGCCTGCCCTATTGAGATTGGTTGTAAATTGCAAGTAAGATGATATATAGAGATAGGCTGGAATATATTCCTGGCATGTGTAGCCCCAAGTCTTTGTCTTCATTAGAATGAAGGAAAACAGAGAAGTTTAGGATGTTTTGCTATAAAGAACAGTCTCAGAAACATTCCAATTAGGTAACATCTTGTGGCTTCTCTATTTTTCTGTCATTGTCTCACAATACTAGATGCTTGTAGAGTAAGGACAAATGGTTGAACTATCTTGAACAGGAACCCTTGCCTGTGTGGATCTTCCTCACCAACTTCCAAATTGCATTGTTGTGTGAGCAGAGATCTTTAAAAATGTCTTCAAATATTTCCACCTAACTCAGGGTCTTTAATTCCACACACTAAGACAGAGTTAGGAATAAAAAAATTAAAGATGTCCCATAATTGGCTCAAATTTTTCTGTATTTTCAGGTATGTGTATGTGTTTGAGTGTCTGTCACATGTGTGCAGGTACCCTCAATGGCCAGAAGAGGGAACTGGATCCATGGAGTAAGTTTTACAGACAGCCAATGCATAGTTGCTTGGTGTGGGACAATGGTCTGTATTCTGTCAATTATATTTTAAATAAATCCTGATTGGCCAGTAGCCAGGCAGGAAGCATAGGCGGGACAACCGGACAGGAAGTAGAGGCGGGTCAGTGAGAACAGGAGAATTCTAGGAAAAAGGAAGTTCTAGTCGTCAGTCATGACCCAGCCACAAAAGAAGCAAGATGTGACTACCTCGCCAAATAAGGTACTGAGCCACATGGCTAACATAGACAAGAATAATGGGTTAATATAAGTTATAAGAGTTAATAAGAAGCCTGAGCTAATGGGCCAATCAGTTTATAATTAATGTAGACTTCTGTGTGATTTCTTTGGTACTTAAAGATTGTGGCAACCAGGCAGGACAGAAAACTCAGTCAACAGTTGCTAGAGACCAAACTCAGGTCCGGAGGAGCAGTAAACTTTCTTGTGCAACAAACCATCTTTCCTGACCCCAACCTTCCTCATTTCCCATTTCAGGTGCCAACCCAGAAAAGACAGATAATTTAAGTAACTCAAGAAAAAGTAAAAGATTATAAGTTACTATGTATTATATATATCAGACTTGTAGTTGGGAATATAATCAAGTAACATGTTACCGAAAGGGGCTACTTTCATAGCTGTGCACAATTTAAAAGGAGAGGTCATATATAAATATAGGTAATAATAAGGGATAAAAGCATTTAAACTTTTAAAATATTTAAATGTGGTTTGATTACATCCCCCAAACAACTTCTTCTGCCCTGTCATGTGTGTCACTAAATATAGCCTTACACCCTGCTAGATCAGAGCTGTATCCACAAAGAAGGTAATTAGCCTCTTGTAATGGAATAAAACCTATAAATATCACCTCATTAGTAGGATTGTGTCCTCACTGTTACCTGCTCTCTTCATGATCTAGAATAGTCCACAGAACATTTAGGCATCTAATAGCCAGAATAGCAATCCCACAGCTGGGCTTCTGGCAGGAGTGTTGTGGATCAAAATTAAATGTGACTGGACCCATGTTTTAGATTGATGGGCTCTGAGGAGAAATAAATGAAATGAAGAAAACCTGGAATTCTGGAATTGAAGAATTTGAAAGTTGCTTCAGTGTGTG
Source organism: Ondatra zibethicus (assembly GCA_004026605.1). Classification (NCBI taxonomy): domain Eukaryota; kingdom Metazoa; phylum Chordata; class Mammalia; order Rodentia; family Cricetidae; genus Ondatra; species Ondatra zibethicus. The sequence continues at coordinate 51,531 of PVIU01006772.1, forward strand.
TGTGTGTGTGTGTGTATGTGTGTGTGTGTGTGTGTGTGTGTGACTTGTGTGTACACATATGTGGAAGTCAGAGGAAAAAATCAGGTTTTGGTACTGTTTTTTACTTCTTGTTTGAGACAGTCTCTGGGTGTGTAAGATGTGTGTATGTGTCCTCCAGTTTCCAGAGCTCTCATGTCTCGGCCTCATACCTCCCAGATGAGTGTGCTACATGTCTTCTGGGACTTGAACTCACATCTTCCACTTGCAGGACACGTGTGTTATCCACTGAACCATCTCCTCAGCCCTCATTTCAGATGTATGTACATTCTCAGATCTGCATTCCTTTTCTGAATCAAATAATAAAAATTCCGAATCTTACTAGCCATTGCAGACACTGAAGGTCAAGTGTATAATTCAGTTCTTTTTCTCTCTTTGCACATTAAGTTGTTGTGTTCTCAGTAAAAGATTAAGGAGAGCTATTAGATTTATTGCATTTTTAGTCTAACTAGATACTATTATCAAATAAATGATAATATAATTAAATCACTCTTGTCCAATTGTTTCGAAGATGACCACTTTAACCCCAATGTTCATGAGAAAGAGAGAGAGAGAGAGGTCAGTGTTAGTATCTTCTGCTGTCATCTCCCTACCTTATTTTCCAGATATGATCTATTGTCTTATCAGTGATCTTCAGCCTCCTCATATCCCTGCTTCTCCACTGCCAGGATCACAGGAGAGTACTAACTACAACACTGGATTTTTAAATGTGGGTTCTGGGAATCTGAACTCAGATCTTTGTACTTTAAGAGCAAGGATTTTTCTAGCTGAGTTTCCTTGTGATCCCCTAGAAGGCAACACTTAGCACTGAGGTGTTAAAATTTCCAGGAGTCACCAATATGTCTGTTCAATATTTTAACTCATCTGGGTACTCAAAAGCATTGTTCCTGAGGCCCTAGCATGGCACAGCCTTCTCCTCTTACTCCATGTGTTTCTTGGGAGTTGTTCTTTGCTACACGGCTCAAGTGCAACAAATGCACCAGGAGCACTTGCCAGTGTTGAGACTGCTCTGCAGCTGCCCTCCTTATCCACTTGGCTTTGGTCATTTGTCCCAGAAGCAGACCCTTGTCCAGGCACGGAGGGAATCTATAAGAAGGAGTTCCATTCCTACTCTGAACCTCTTATCACGGACCATTTTTTTACTTGATAAGCTATCATACCTAAAATTTGCTTGGTTGAAACCAGAAATGGTTATGTCTTTATCTCCCTTAAGATGTTCACAGTGGTATGAGGGTGGGGAGGCTCCATTTATTGAGTCACTGGCCAAAGTAGGCAGATTATCTCCTTTCTCAAAGTCTGCTATTTCCTATCCCAAAGAATCTATTTAATAGATGATGAAATGAGTGACCTGGGAATGAATCATGTCTCTTTTGTTGACAACGTGTTGGCTATTGCTGTCACATAGCCCTGCTGCAGGCTTGGGAAAAGGTGCAGGGAGCATGATCTCATCATGTGTCCAAAAGGAGAGAAAATGTTGACCCTTCCTGCTGTTTCATAAGGAAGCTCAAGTCCAGACTCAGTGATCACCACTAATATATCTCATCCTGCCCAGCTTTCCCAGTTCCATGGTCATGGGTATACATACAGCACAAATGGCAATCCACAGACTATTTTACCAAATAGAGAGGATACAAAATAAGTAGGAAGTGGAGGGGGAGGGGTGAATCTGGGAAGAGCTGGGGAGGTGTGGAGTTGAATATGATCAAAATACATTGTGTGCTTGCATGAAACTCTTTAAAAACAATAAAAGTATATTTAAAAAGAAATGGTAATAGCTTCAAGTAATGCATATGCTAATTACTCTGATTAGAACATGTATTCATAAATCAGGACATCACACTCTACTTAATATGCATAATTATCATGTGTCAGTCAAAATAGATTTATTTATTCGATTTAAGAAAGACAAAAGTCCTATTGTCAGCATTCTGTATATTTTCAACCACTTCCCCAAGCCTATATGTGCTCCTAGGTATCTCTTCTTTGGAGCACATCTTCAAGAAATTTTAAATCAATGTTTCTTACTTTAAATATGCATGATTATTGATTCTGGTCACCTGCTGTAGGATAGAACTTCAAAGTTATTTTTCTGTCTACGTCACAGCTTTTACTGTTTGAACAGTGGTTCCCCATTGCTCCCTTCCCGTCCTCGACCCTGAAGCCTTTTCTTCCACAATGCACTTCTCCGAAATCACTCTCATATCACTCAAACAAGTAACAGCATGCTGCCTTTGTGTCTGCACCTGCTTTTTCACCAAACACAATGTCCTGAAGCTGCAATCAGCTTGTTGCAAATGATACTTTCTTTCACTTTGAAAGCCAAACATTGTCATCCTGAATACATGCAAGACAATTTTCTTGTCCTCTCATTTGCTAATGGACAGTTAAGTTCTCCGCTCTTATGAGTGTTGTAATTATCATGGGAGTGGACCTAACCCTTTAATATACACATAGCGGAGAGGTTCTGGATCACTGAAAACTCTGGCCAACAGTTTTGGGGTTTTATGCACTCCAGTGTGTGCATATGCATTGGAGGTCAGGGAACAATCTCTGGTATCATTCCTCAGGTGATGCTCACCTTCTCTTCCCTTAAGATGGGCCTCTCACTGGAAATTCACCAAGTGGGGTAAATTGGCCAGTAAGCCATGGATGGACCTGCTTGTTTCCACATTATAAGCAAGAGGCACCACTTAAAGTATTTTTTAAAATATGTATTCTGGAGATCAAACTCAAGTCCTTGAACTTGGTCACCACATTACTAAATGAGTTATAATTCTTTTCCTTGTCATCAAATTTTTAATATTATGTATTTACTAACCCAGAGCCCATACCAAGAAAACTACGTACGTGATACTAATATGGAATGCTGGTTAGTGTTGAAAGGTATGATAATAAAGTAATAATCCAAACAATTGTTCAATTCAAAATGCCTTCTTTAGAGTCTTCCTTCTTTAGTGAGTTTCCAATCATTTCCTTCCTGCAGTCATTTTTTTGTGTCCAAAATCTAGAATGACCTTTTTTATTATAAAACACAAACTTCACAAACAAAAACTACATGTAGCAGATATAGACTAGATGACAGATTATATAAAGGTCCTATTCAGTACTTGACCAACTTTTTGTATTAAAGCTACACTTGTTACTGAAGTTGAGAAAAGAATTAGAATATTATAGGTAACAAGGAGCACAGAGGTAAATATCCCCATCAAAAGCATTTTCCTGTCCAAGTTACAGTCTTTAGCTTGAATTTTGTGTGGATCAATATTTTGCATGTCTCTATATGTGTCTATAGATAATATAAATGTTCTAGCTTCTCTAATTTATGTGTACTGACCATATAGTTTAGAGTCAGCAGTTTTAGAATGCATTTAAAGACACTGCTGTCTAAATTTGTGGTTTTGTTGACATTATTCTCCCAGGAGCCTGTTGCTATATGACACATCACCCCTGGTGACCCTTTAAAATGGCATGAAAAGAACAACTGTTTAATCTTATCATGGAGTTCCAGGGTTGGTCTGGGAATCCAAACAATCAAAGCTTGGAGTCAAGCCTCTGCTGCATGATACCTTGGGGCTCTATGGGAAAGCCTCAAATGGGTGGGATGAGGATCATCTGGAGGTTTCTTTCTTCCTCTCTCTCTCTCTCTCTCTCTCTCTCTCTCTCTCTCTCTCGTGTGTGTGTGTGTATGTGTGTATATATGCATGTCTGCTCAGCATGTGTGTAAGTAAAGAAACTCTCTTCTCACTTGTGTGGTAAGCATTTTAACCACCAGGCTACATCCCTGGCTGCTGGTCCACTTCTTCGAGCTGTTCTGGTTGCTTGCTGCATGGACTATAGGGAACAGCGCTCCTAAAAGCACCTTCTCTTTGCACCCCAGGATGTGTCATTATGCATTTCAGTATGAAATGAACAGGAGAGGTTGGAGAGATGGCTCAGCAGTTAAGGGCACTTGCTGCTCTTGCAGAGGACCAGGGTTTGTCCCCCAACACCTCATCTGTGTCTCACAACCAACCACCTGTAATTCCAGCTCCAGGGGACCTCCTTTCCTCTTCTGGCCTCCATGGGCACTGCATTCACATGTTCATACCCACTCATAGACACATAAATAAAAATAAATCTTAATAAATGCGAGAAATTGCCATAATTGCAGATTGGCTAAGTACCCGGCTTTTCTTGGTACTACCAATGTGCTTACCAAAGTGGATGTACTCATCTGCCTAGCCAAGAAAAAACTAGGAACATCCTTGCCAAAACAGAGTGCTTGTTTTCAAATGCCATCCTTTTATTTAATGCCCTACAGAGCTTTCATCAGCCCTTGAGATAAAAATAAAACATTTTCCATAACCTGCCAGGCCTATCTGACCCGGTGCCGGCACTTCTCTACGGCCTTATGATCACTTTGCTATAAAGCTCTAGCCCCACAGGCTCCTTTCTAGTTCTTAAACAAGACAAATTCATTCGTTACTGACAACCACTGCACCTGCTGTTTCTTCTGCTAGGAACGCCTGCTTCCCTCATGTTAAAGATCTATTCCTGGGGGAGGATGCTTTTGATCAGGAGTCTAAACTGCATCCCACTGCTCACCCCTGGTTTGTCCCTTTCCCACTGTTCTGTCTCTGTTCTTTAGCCAATATCTCACAAAATCAACTCATAAGCTTTCTTTTTTTTTTTTAAAAAAAAAAACTAATTTGTGTGTATGTGTGTTTTGGTGTATATGGATGCTTGCAGGCATGTGTGTGTGTGTGTGTGTGTGTGTGTGTGTGTGTGTGTGTGTGTGCGCGCGCGCGCGCAGGGCAGAGGTTAACCTTGGCTGTTGATCCTCAGGTACCATCATTCATCTTTCTATTCTTTTGGGAAAGAGTATCTCACCGTTCTTTAACTCAGGGATGCAGCCAGTGAGTCCCAGGGATCTGATTGTCTCTGCTGTCTCAGGCTGTGACTACGAGCAATTGCCACCATGCTGGCTTCTATAAAGTGTGACTTGACAAATATCTTCAGACTGGATTATCTCTCCATCTCCTGTTACCTTTCTCAAGTACTTATTTCTTTTTATTGTGGCTCAAACCTTAGGACATGAAATATAAGAAAGACTATTTTTAATAAGTGTATTTTAAATGAGTTGAATGAACTCCCTGAGAAGTTTGCTGATAGGAGCTATAATTTCTTTTCTTCTTACATATTTGAGTTTCTGGCATGGAGCTTAGGACAAGGGAATAGCCTGTGATGTAAATAGCTTGGCTATCATAAATATTAGAATGGAATAAAATGTTTCAGGGTCGCTTGACTAAATTTTTATTAAAATTGATAAGCCATTGTGTCAGTTACTTTACTTGGTTCTACAACACAGTAACTGACAAAAGCCAATTAAGGAAGGAAAAAAGTTTATTCTGGCTCACAATTTGAGGGTCCATCACAGCAGGGGTATCATAGTAACAGGAGTGTAAAGTTGCTGGTCATGTTGCATCCATAGTCAGGAACAGAAGGGTGAATACTGCCACCAGCCTCGCTTTCTCCTTTTTATTTAGTCCTGTAACCCAGAGCATAAAATGGTGCTCCGACATTTAGGTCAGAATTCCCACTTCAGTAATCCAGTCTATGACTCCATCACATGCATGCTCACCAGTTTGTCTCCCAGGTAACTGTAGATCACTAACAATATTAGGCATCATAACGAGGACCTGAGTTACTGATATAATTTATACCCATTTCAGAAAAATGGAAAGGCTATAGTTTTTATTGGCCCCTTTTAGCTCTTAGGGTTTTGCTAGTGTCTCCCCACTTCCCTCTTGATAGATCATCCTCAGGCCCTTTCTGTTAACTATCAAGACACAGATATTCAGCTCCAATACCCTTGAAACCGAGCAAAGCAGCAAGGGCTTAAACAACTCTCAGTATAATGAGGGCCTTCCTATTTGGCAGTAAGTGAACACATTAAAAGATGGCAACATTATTGTCTCTTTCTGAGAAACAGCCACTGGAATGATCAGCTTATTATGTGAATTGAAAACTTCTGAAACAAAAGCACTTGGGTAGCTGTGTGAAAAATCTGAATTGTCTTAGAGAAGGATAAACAGGCCCTCTTCATTGGTGGCAGTTCCATCTCATTTGAAAATATTTCCTTGGTGTGGTGCTTGTTAAGCATGATTGCTGAGCGTCATGCTCAGAGTTTCTTTTGGGATGGAGTATGCATATTTATATTCGTAACAAGTGCCCAGGTGCTGGATATGCTCCTACTGGTCTCATTACCACTCCCAGAATCTCTGATTAATGGAGTGCTGTGTGTGCGTGTGCATATGCGTGCATGTATGTGTATTGACCAGAGGCTGCCTTCAAAGTGTCCTGTTACTCTGCATCTTAATTTTTGAGAAAGGGTCTTTTATTGAACCTAAATGGAGTTCACTGTCTCAGCTAGACTGAGTGGGCCATGAGCTAGGGACTCACCTGTCTCTGTACCCCTCAGTGCTAGATTTAGCAGCACACACTACTGCACCTGATTATTTTACATGATGTCTCGGGAGTTGAACTCAGGTCCTCAAGCTTGATCAGCAAGCACTTTACACACTGTTCCATCTCCCCAGCCCATGGTATCATGTTACCCTTAGTCTCTGAATCCTTGTTTGTTTGATCTCCTGAAAGGCTTAGACCACAATTTCAGGCAACCCCTATCTCTTATGGGTCTTAGGTACTTCTATCTCAGTTTAATTTTGATTGTTCAGCCTAAGTGGCTGCAGGATGCTCCCCCAATGTCCAGCTCCACTCCTCCCTTCCAGATTCTCAGAAAGTATGGTGCCTTTGTTTCTCACTTGTCCCACCTGACTCCCTTGCACTTGTTTTCTCATTGGGTTAAATTTGTTATCAGACTGTACGTAGTGATTTCTAGTTAGTTTGATAGCTACTGGTGACAGATATGTTTACAATTGTGGACAAATAATTATGCCATCTTTTCTGTATGCTGGTGCTCAGAACATGCACTGATTGTCAAAGGGATGAACAGCATCCCTTTGGAAAAGGTTAAAGGTGAAATGTGAACTGGGGAAGTGGCTTAGTTTGTAAAGCACATGCAGCACATGCATAAGGAACAGAATGGGATCCCTGAAACCCGTTTTAAAAAGGTGAATGTGGTGGCATATGCCGGAAATCCCAGTGCCAGGGCAGAAGGAAGCAGATCTCAGTATCAATGACCAACCAGCCTAAACTGCAAGCAAGGTGTTCCATGTGACATTTTATCTCATGCATGCAGGCATGCATACACACACACACACACACACACACACATGCTTACACACACACACAAGCCCCTCCCACACAAACACACACACATAATAAGAAAGGTACAATGAGCCAAGCATGGCGACTTGTATTTTCAGCACTCAAGACAAAGGGTCAGGAAGACCTCCACAAGTCCAAGGAGACCTGCCTAGTGTACATGGTACCAAACCAGCAAGAGCTATGTAGTGAACAGTATCTCAGAAATAAAACAGCAATCAAACTAGAAAAAAAAAAAGGATTCCTGGCCCCACCCTAAGTTTGAGCCAGAACGTGTGAAGATGTTGCCTGAGAATCTGTATTTTTAGCAAAGTCTTTAGGCCAAATTTTGCAAACTATTAGTTTAAATGATGTTATATTTTAATCCCACTTGCTCAAATCTTAATTGAAGCATTTTTTTTACGTTCATTCATTATACTTTGACAATATCCTTCCCACTGTCTCCCTCCCAGACTCCCCCATGTCTCCCTACTAACTTTATGTCTTCTGTTTTTCTTTAAAATTATCCATTATGGATAGTTAGAGCTGCCCAAGTATGTGTAGGTTTAGAGCCAGCCACTGGAACATGGACAGCCTGCTGGTCAAACCCCTGGGGGGAAAAAAGGACTCTAGATTCTTAGTATCTGTGCCTAAGATAGAGGTGAAGCTCCCAGAACTGCTGCCCCCTGTGCTGCGATGATGCCTGCTTGATCTTTAGAAGGCCTTGGGGAGGCTGCCACAGTAGTTGTGAGTTCCAGGATGTAATGATCTGGTTCTATCAGGAGCTAAGTTTCGTAGCAGCCCTAGCCTATTCCATCTCTGGCTCCTGACACTTTTTCTTTCATCTCCCTCTTCCAGGATACTCCCTGTGCCCTGGGGGCCAGGATTATGACATAGACATCCCATTTACTTTGCTTTATGCTTTGAGAATGTGTGTCAAAAGTTACATTTCCCAGCAATGTCAACATTGCTGACTTCTTTTTCCAGCACAACCTTAGTTGTGATAAATGGATGTTATTCTTGTGTTGCACTGCTGGTGGAATGTTCTTCACTCCCTGATGATACCCACTTTGGGACTCTGTGTGCAAAATGCTTGGATAATGATGTGATTCTGAAAAGGGTCCTCACCTTCTTTTCCTCTGAGACTCTTCTGCTAGCATTCTTCAGTCTTGCCAGAGAAGTTTATTCATGTAATTGATCTTATCTATATTTGTCAATGAAACCAACCCTGAAGTTTTCCCCAGTAGGTTCTTCAGCCAACATGGAGGCACAATGAAAGGGCAGCACGTTAAAAACAATGGATAATATTCTCTGGACAAAGTGATTGTCACTGCCTGTTACATCGTTGTTACCTTTTGAAATCTCATTGTGTGCATTTCTTATGTCAATAGATTTCTTCTGAAGCAGAAATAGCATGAAAAATATAATCAAATGATTTCCTTTATTTTCGCTAAAAATTTTTGGAGTGGGAGAAGCTGAGAGGAGATTTCTGTTCCTTGTGACCAACAACAACAGCAATACACATGACTGTCATGTACACAAATTTGAAAAGTTAAAAAAAAGAAACAAAACAAAACAGAATTTTTGCAACTGGGGTACCAGGAAGATGTCTCAATGCAAAGTGCTTACTTCATAAGCGTGGGAATGCAAAGTTTAATTCTAAGAAGCCGCTTAAAAAGCCATCTCTATCTGTATCCTCTCTCTCTCTCTCTCTCTCTCTCTCTCTCTCTCTCTCTATATATATATATATATATATATATATATATATATATATACATACATACATATATACATGTAATAGCACTGTTGAAGAGAATGAGACAAGGCAGGGTCCTGTGATTTGCAGACTAGCCAGTATAGGCAAATTGATGAGTTTCAGTTTCCATCTGAGACCCTGCTTCAAAATGTGAGGTGGAAATCAACATAGTACGATACTCAATATCAAATATTGCCTGCCCCACATAGGTCCATGTGTACACATGGAGCCCTCCACTCATAAATGACACACACATGCACAGACACACACACACACACAAACAGAAAGAGAGAGAGAGAGAGAGAGAGAGAGGAAGAAGAAGATGAAGATGAAGAAGAAGAAGAGGAGGAGGAGGAGGAGGAGGAGGAAGAAGAGGAGGAAGAGCAAGAAGAAACTCAGAAACTCTATAGATGATACAACTTAATGAAAACATTTGAGAATATATTAATATTTAGAATATTAGTATAACATGGGAGACATAAGTATGACAATGAGAAACTGAAGAAGGGTCTACAAGTTCATTTAGTATCCTTGTTGTCCCAGTTTAGCTCACGTTTTTCTCACTCCATGTTTTGTATACTACCAATACTCCTAATACAGGTCCCATTATTAATCTATCACCATTATCTTTACATCTCCATAGCCACCAGCAAAGCATCATCATCTTCACCATCTCTTCCACCATAGCAAAGATGTCTATGTCTTATGCAACACCTGTGCTCTCGAAAATATGGTTCTCATTACTAGTTTACCATAATTATCTCTATGTTTCTGCAGCTATGAGAGGACCATTGTCATCCCCCCTTCCACTGTGGCAATAGCATCTAGTTTCATCTCCAGCACTGCTATAATCTCCAGTGCTGTCTGCAACAAAGCCCTTCACCCAGTACCCTTTATGGCTTCTCCTCTGAGCCCTTACCAAGTACTGAGTTAAGGGTCTCATTGTTGATGGAGTGTGCATGATTCATGAGCTTTGATCTATGTAGTTTCTGCAGAGGGACAGAAGAGATCTATTTTTTTCCCTATGCCCACATGAGTCACAGTCCTCATTTTTCTCTAGTCAGGTCCTCAGGAACAAACGTTTTCAATAGGAGAGGATGTCCAGAAACTTCATCTCTTTCCTCTGTGCTTCCATGCCCTGTGGGAACAGTTCAGGGCACCAGTCAGTGGTGCCCTGGGTTGCCTTTTTCTCTATGCAGGTTTCCAAACTGAAAATCAGGACTATTGAAAATAAAATCAAAGCCTCAGTATAGAAGCAACATCAAAGGAGGTTTCTTTTGCCTGCAGGTAGCACCCACTTGTAAGTTTCAAGTCTTTCATAGAAAAATGTGTAAAAGCTACATGATCGCCAGGATTGATTTTTGGAGGACAGATGGAAATGGAACAGAGTGAGCAGCTTGGTGTACTTGATTCTGAAAACTCCAATTATTTTTTTTCTAAAAAGTCTGTGTTTAATATCTATGAATTTCTTCCTTAAGAAATTTTATCTAAAACCCGAGACAGTATTAAGATCTTCATTCTTCAGTCTCACAGCCTAGTCATTGCCCTACTTTAGTAGTGTGTTCTGTGTGTGTATGTATGTGTTGTGTATGTGAGTGTGCCCACCCAGAGGTTAACATTAAATGTCTTCTTCTATCACTTTCTGCCATATTCATTAGATTTTAGTATTACTGAACATGGAGTTTGGTAGTTCAGTTTAGCTGACTGGACAGCAAGCTACAGAAATCTGTCTTCTTGCCTCTTCTTCTCCAGCCCTGGGAGAATACAAGTGCAGGCCACTATGGTGTTATCATACATGGGTGCCGGGGATTGAACTCAAGTCCCCACCCTTGGGTGGTAAGCCCACTTACCAATCTCCCTATTCCCCTTAATATTATTTATGCGTGTGTGTCTATGTGCTTGTGAGTGTCGTGCCAAGGGAGATTGTGCAAGGGCATTAGATTCACTGGAGCTGCAGCTACAGCCAATTATCAGCATACAGTGTGGGTGGTTGGAACTGAACTTGGGCCCTCTGTATAAACAAGGCATGCTCTTACCTGCTGAGTCATCTCACCGGCCCTTCCTTAATGTTGTGAATGGGGATAAAATACATAAATCACGAAGTGTCTGAGTTCATACCAGCAACCGCAATGGAACTGTCTTTTCGTACTTAAGCTTCTCTCTGAGTCTTTGCTTGTTTCCTACCCACCAGTACCTAAGGCGTGCTTCGAGCTGCACTGCTAGGTGGGTGTTGTTGGACTTCCTTGATCTGTGCCGCTTATTTTTGTTTCAAAGCCCCTATGCTATGTGTGTGTATGTGTATGTGTGTGTGTATGCACACACGTATGAATGTCATGTGTTGTGGGGAATATACATGGAGGCCAGAAAATGGCATTAGAAATACTGGATCTGGATTTGCTGGTGGTTGTGAGACACCCATTGTGCTCTATAAACTGCACTTGGATCCTATTTAAGAGAAATGACTGCTCTTAACCACTGAGCCCTCTCTGACTCTGAGATTCACTGTTTTTGAGGAAGGAAACCTGGACATCTGATGCCAACTAAAAACAGAATTTTGGTGCTGAGGTTGCATAACTCAGTGTCAGAGCACACATTCAATATATATCAGGTCCTGGTTCCATAATCAGTGACAGGCAGACTGACAGACAGATGGACACACACACATGAATCAATTTTGGCTTGTAATGATTTCAGTGATTTGGTGATTACAAAAAATTGTAATGGGCTAATATACTTCTCTTTGGATAAATAAATTATTGATGTTTGACATCTTTTTAGGTTTAAACTGAGAAGCCAGATGAAGTTTTTCTTCTTTTCATGTGAATGTGCATGTGTGCATACAAGTCCATGTGTGAATGGGTGCAGCGCACAACGCCTGTCTGTGCTCTATGCACTACCATACAGTTCGCGAGCTTTGGGCAAGGGGCTGGAGGTTGAAACACACAAAGACACACAGAGACAGCACAGACAGACAGACAGACAGACAGAGACACGGACCTCTAGTCACTGGTAAGAAGCCCCTTATTCAATAGCACCATGGAGGCTTATATACCCAACAGTCAGGTGGGCCAACAGGGAAAACCTCATCCTCTGATCCTCAAGGCAAGGCAACATGGCAACACGTGCTCGTGAAGCAGAGCTGGTAAACAATTTTGACACAGCTTTCAGTAACTCAAAAGGAAAGGAAAGATCTCTAACAGGGAAGAGCAGCTGAAGGGCAGGACTCCAAATGATCCCAACAAATGGGAACATGCATGTGTGTTTACATGCCTGTGGAGACCTCAGGTAGATGTTGAGAATCCTCCTCCATCACTCTACACCTTTCTCTTTGAGGCAATCTCTTAGTCAAACTCTGAATTGACCAATAGTCTCACTAGATCGCAGGCAGGAATCCACCATCTCCCGCTTCCGTAGTTTGAATTATAACCAAGTTGCTATGCACACTGGGACAATTCTGCAGTTTTCAAGGCTATCAACTCTGATCCTCTTGCTTGTACAGCAAGCACTTAATCCACTGAGCTAACCCTGCTACACATGCATGAGGACTTCTTGTCCCTTGCCTATGCACATCCCATTTCTTTCCCTCTCTGGATCTCTAGTTACATTTCTTTCCTCTGGAGCAGCAAGCACCACACAAGTGCAATAGACAATTTGAATTATTTGAATAGCTTTCGTTTTTTTAAAGTTCAGACCAAATAGGAAGAACTAATTTTAATGCCGTATCTTATTTAAACTTCATATTGTAGACATTATCAATTCCTGGTTGCATTAGCACCTTGCATATGTTCCTTAGCTAATGAGCTTATGTTACACAAGAATCATCCCCAGTGGTGGCAGGGACAACGGCGTGTACCCAGATGCTCTTTCTTGTTTTTAAATGTTGATTAACTTGGTGAGACTTTGGCTGTGTGTCATGGAGTTATCCTCTTTCTTTCTTCTTCATTGTGCCCCCATAGTAGGATTCTTTCATAGCTCTCAACTCTCCCTTCCTACAAATGCTGTTGCTGCCTCATTGGGCTAGTTTAGGGACAGCTGTGGCAAGAGTAGACATCCTTCCTCTCCTTGCTTCCTCTCTCTTCAGTGTTGAACTAATGTGACCTGAACAACCTCATTTGCTCTCATGGGGATGGCGATGGCAGTCAGTAGGTTCAGAGAGGAATCTAAGAGAAAAAGCATCCCATTTTTCTGTTTGATCTTACATGTTACTTACATTTTATATGCAAGTCATATTAGAGGAATATGTTGTTTTTGGTGTGTGAGCTGGAATTACTGCATATAAGAGAGAGATGATCACTGCAGTATCTCTAACACTACAGGGATAAACCAAGGTTTTCTTACAATGATAGAGAGGAAGCAACCTGTCTCCTCTCAGGTCCCTATCGTAGCCTGACTAGTAAGTTTGGGATACCATCAAACAAAAAGTTTCCAAACTTATCTCTGTCCATGGTGAGGGGTTCTTCAAGGCAGAAAGGGTATAATTATACTCACCTTGATTTAACTCAAATGTCCACTTCTTTAATTGCTTCTCAGAAACATTAGTTCTCAGATGAACACAGTGAATAGGGCCAATTATTTTCTAAGCTACGTGGAATGGCCCAGTGGCTGACCTGCTAATCAGAGTTTCAGACATCATTGAACTCACAGAAGATGCATTCAAAGGGATAGTCTGTCTTTATGTTTCACCAATTACATCACCACGCTGAAAGCAATCAAGGCATGCAAGTCGATGACAGAAAACCAAGAACTGGAACTAAATTATCACCTGTCATTTCTCATGTGGTCGCTGACTTCTTGGATTTGGGGATATCATAGTTCACTTTACTTTGATTCTCCTTCAGGACAGTCAAACTCTGAATTTCTGTTATTGTCATTTCATTGCTAAAGACAGGATAAAAATTCCATTTAGCTAGTTGTGTGTTGGAAAATAGTTAATGAAATCTATTTGTGAAAACATAATTTCTCAAAGAACTTAGCATTTTAAAAGTAAACAGAGTCTTGAGGTGGCTTGGTGGGTAAGGATACAGGCTGCAAAGCTAGGTGGTCTGAATTTAAGTCTCAGTACTACATGGTAGAAAGAGAGAACTCATTGCAGCACACACAGAGACACATACACACATGCAAACACACACAGACAAATAAATAAATATAAAAAATAAAATAAAAATTCTCAAGGAAAAAAATCCTCTGAAGTGTTTTTCTCTCACTATGTAGAGTAAAATCCAACCTGCCTATGAGATTAAACCACGCACATTGAGCTCCCCACTTCAATCACACTTTACCTTACACAGTGCATCGTAGGTATATTATTTACTTACAGTGTTGCTGTGATAAAATGAGGAACATGAGCAACTTAAAGAAGGAAGAGTTTATTTTGGCTTAGAGTCCAAAAGTACAGTTCGTCAAGGGTGTGAGGCTTCTGGTCACATTCAGGGCACAGAGGGCAATGGATGCTGGTTTCAGTTGCTTTTCCTTTTCTCTTCAGTCTGCGACCCCAGCTTACCCAACGAAGTCGCCCACAAATAGGATGGGTCGTCCCACCCCATGTAACCCAAACATTTGTCTCCTATATGATTCTAGAGCCTGAAAAAATGATGATTAATATTAATAACACACTAGCAGTTCCGGACCTGTTCCCCCCTTAAAGAACTGCCATTAATCTTTTATCTTTGCAATGTTTTCCTCAAAAATCCAATGTCAACAGCTTTTTATAAAAGACCACATAGTAAATGCCTTCAGTTTCATAGGCTACGTGCTTTTTTCTGCAGTATACCTAGCACTCTGGTAGGACAACAGCTGCGGACAACACATCAATGAAAGAGCAAGACCTTGCTCCTTTGTTCCAGTGCGACTGTACTTAAACCAATCTGACAGTGGGCTACACCTAGTTTGTGAGCCGCATCATTGTCTGATCAGACACCGTTTTATAATGGATTTTTCTGGTCATTTTTGTTCCAGCTCAAGAAAATCTGAAGCTTTCCATGGCAAGTCTGTTGAAGGTCTGCCTGGCCCATCTCTTGACACATTGCCCTGCTCTGTCTTAGTGTTTATTTATGTCTAAGTTATTTATTTGTGTATTGATTCGGGACACAGATGCATTTTTTACTACAAAGTTGATCTCAGATCCTGGAGCAGGATGAGTGGAAGGCACTCAGTAATATATTCTGAACCAAGATAAATAATTTACCGAGAGGAATAACGTTCTCTATGGACTCTTCCACATTTCAACAGTGGGAAGTGGCATTCCTGTAGAAATAGTCAGGGCTCGTGTCAATCAAAGACTCCTACCAAGTATTAATTGTTTTTAGTAATTTTGTTCATTTTCTCATAAATTTCTAAAAAACCAAAGTATATGGAGCAAATTAATATTTTAAAATTTATTTATTCTATTTTTACATTTTAAAATTACTACATAATGTAATACATTTTATTATGCAATTTTCATGAATAGTTTATTTTAATTTCCTCCAACCTACATCTCTCTGCACCTCCCTTACATGTTTATGCTCCCAAAGTTGCCTGTATGGTTAATAGTCAAATTGACAGAATCTAGAATCACCTTGGAGATGGGCCTCTGATCATGTCTCTAGGAGATTATCTTGATTATATTAATCAATGTCAATGTGGAAAAATGCACCGTGCTTGGAACCATTCACTAAGTAAGAGATCCCGAACTGTATAAAAAGGAGCACTGAAATTGGGTGGTGGTGGCACATGCCTTTAATCTCAGCAATCAGGAGCAAAGGTAGGAGGACTTCTGTGAGTTCAAGGCCAGCCTGGTCTACAAGAACTAGTTCCAGGACACCTAGGGCTGTTACACAGAGAAACCATGTCTTGAAAAAACAAAACAAAACAAAAAAAGGAGAGCTGAGTAGAGCACCCACATCAATTTCTTCTGACTATGAATACAGTGTAACTGGTTGTTTCAGGCTCCTACTCCTTGAGTCCCCCATCATGATGGATTATATCATGAGCTCTTAGTTAAAATAAACCCTTTAGCTCTCAAGTTGTTTTTGGCAACATATTTATATTACAGCAACAGGAAAACAACTGAGACAGCTTCTTTACCATGTTCACATTGGTGTATTCTAATGCCCTCCCTACACCATTTCCTCAAAGTTCGTATTTCCTTTTTCCAGTTTTTTGATCTATGCCCACATACAGTCCCACTACCTACACACATACAAAAATGAGATGCTAGGACCACATACTTTAAAAATGATGTCTGGTTACAATGTAGACTTTGGATTTTTTTGTGATTGTAAAAAAGCACACTAGTCAATACAGAACAAATTCTTCACTACATCAACAATCCTAGCTCATTAGCAGATTTATGCTTTAAAACTGTTTTGATGGAGAGGCTTAAAGGCAGCTTTCAGTAACACTAGCATTCCATGGCCTATATGGTCAATCAGCACTGTCAATCAAATGCCCATTGCCTGCCTTTCATGTGGATGCGGCAGATACAAGCAACAAGCACCATGAAGCATCCATTGCTTTCTCTGTCATCCAGAGCAGTTGTTTAAAGGAAAAGATAGCGTGAATACATGAAGATGAAAGGGGTTTATCAATCAGTGTCCTGCAAAGAGACAGGGTTTGTAACCCATGATTGTTAATTTAAAAAAGAGGAAGGAGAAGAAGGAGGAGGAGGAGGAAGAAAGAAAGAAAGAAAGAAAGAAAGAAAGAAAGAAAGAAAGAAAGAAAGAAAGAAAGAAAGAGCAGATGCAGCTGCGACATTGCTGGGAAAGGGAAGGAAAGTGAGGCACTCCAGACCAGAAAAGCTGAAAGTGATTCCATCCCTTAGGGATGAGGGGATCGAGTCCAGGGAGAAGTCAGAGGTGACACTGAATGTGTTTCCTGATAAGGCAACTCTTCCAGCCTTCCACACTCCCTAACCATATAGGAAATAAGAGCCTATGAAGTTTTACTTAGCTTATATCACTTAGGCTTCCCAAAACTAAATGGAACTGAAAGGTGTATGTGGTATAATCTGCTGGGGACAACCATAGCAAAATATTTATCAAAGTAAGAGAGAGTCAATGAGGTGGGTGGGAAGAGCTTCCCCTGGAAACAATGCCTCTCCTCTGATTTTACATGCTTTGAAGAGTGGGGATACACTGGACAACAATAGATCAAAGAAGTGTAGGGAACATTTTCAGTACTCAAGGAAGCAGGTGAAGAAAGGTGCCGAATTTCTCACAGAGTTCTTGTTGCTAACTACTTGATTTCTGTTGTGTTTTCTGGTTTAGACATTAGCGACCTTTGAGACCTCAGACAGTCTCCTGTGGTCCTCAGTTTCCTCAATGAGAAAATGAGAGGGATGGGCTAAGCACTTCCTAATGCTCATTACAGTTCCACAGGTGGTGATCATGAGTGTATTGTATCCCTGGAAATGTCATGAAAAATAAAAATAAAACTGATTAAGTTGAAAATGGTCCAACAGCCACAAAGAGATATTTGACACTCTAATCATGAACTTTTTCCGCTTAGGTTTTTGGCCTTTTTAATTTTGGAAACAGACATTTGATGGCCTGTTTAAGGCCCTTTTAATAAAAGTCTGAGCCCAGCCTTATAAAAGCTCAAAGTGTTCTTAAGCAGTAATGTCATTGGTATAATTTTTTAGCCCTTCTGGTTGGGTGGGAACTCACTGATAGCCTGTTTGAAGCTGTTCTCTTTGTGGGCGTCTAGCTTATTTTCCATTGCTTTCCCCTGGGTACTCCTTTGTGATCAAAACCAGCAACACAGTGTGGCGTCCAAACTGAAGTTCATTGTCAGTAGAGGTTACCATTTGTACATTTCTCAGAAAAGAAAAAAAAGCTATTGTCATAGGAAGGATTAATGTGTGGCCATTTGGGCTCTTTATTATAATCTTTTCTTTAAGAATGAGGGATTCGAATGTTAATGCATTCCATAATCTATGAATTATAAAGATATGCTATACTGCTCTGACCTTTTCAACATTTGGTAATTTTGATTGAGTGGCTATTCTGAGTCTGTTCCTTTGAACAGCTCTATTACCCTGTGGGAAAGAAGAAGGCTAGCCAAATTTTGAGAATGCATTCATCTTGAAGCAAGAATAGAGTAGTTAGTTAGAATGTGTCAGGGACAGAAGAGATTACTTTACTCAAATTCTCTCCTGTAATCCTCAATACATCAGCTATTATGATCACTATCTACAGACAAACAAATTAAGACTGAGAAAATCAATCATAATACTTCAAAAGTGAAATAGAGAAGCATCCTTAATCCCAAGACTGTATAAAGATTGGGAGAATATCCTCTTTGCTAATCATTTGTTCAATTTATTTCTATTGATTCTTACAGATGTCATGATATATCTTTTAATGTGTTTTAATTGAAATAGAATTCTATCAATTTCTCTCCTCTCTTTCCTCCCTCCAGCACCTCCCAGCTATCCTCCTTTGAAATGCTCCCATCCTCTTCTGCTTTCAAGTACATGGTTTCTTTCTCTTTGATTATTATCAAATAATATGTATAAAATAGTATATATATAAATGTATGTCTAGATACATATGATTTTTATGTGTATAAAGTTTATATATGTATGTATATGTGTACAAAGTATAAATGTATGTATAAATACATTTGATGTTCATATGTAAAGTTTCTAGGCTGACCACTCTGTTTTGGACAACCAATAATGGAGATCATCACCTGGAGAAACTAATCCTCATTCTTCCAGCAGTCATTGGTTGCCACATTTAATATATCTTTATCAGATTATATTCATCCCTCAGTTCTCCTCCAACTCATTCCAGTCCCACTCTGTTATAACCTAACCTTTCCTAGTTTTTTTTTGTTTGTTTGCTTCTGTTGTTTTTCCTTTTTGTCATTATTGTTTCATTTTGTTTGTTTTTTTTAAAGAGACTTCCTCATAATATCTGTCCTGGTGTGGCACTCTTTCTGTCCCCTCTTCCATAATGTTCCTGAGCCTAAAGTGTGGTCTTTGAATTGGAATGTATTAATTGGCTGGCATGACTTTAGTTTAAAAAGATATAAATATATATACACACACATATATAAATATTATATGTATATATAAAGATGAAGCATTTTTAAATTTAAATATTTTAGGTCCCTAAAATAATATAATTACCTATGGCTTTGGCAAACATTTTTAGTTTTATTCATCCTTCTCCTTTCCCCAGGTAATTCTCTGCCACCTTCCCCCCCTTCCTTTATTAGAAAATGTGTGCTGCTACTCCTTTCTCTAGCATCCCTGACTTCAGCCCCAATGGTGAATTTTCCTGGTGTCTGTGTCTACTCCAAGGTGTATACTGACATCGAAAGTTTCAGAGGCAACATCCACAGATAAGAGAAAGCATGTTCTTGCAACAGTGCTTCCTCTGGAATGAATAAAACCATACATCATTCTTCAAGAAGTGCTCTTTCTAATGGTGAGCATCCGGTGGCTCAGCGCAGAGAGAGCAAGGGCAGAAAGCAGGTTGTAGAGAGGGCTGAAGCCCCAGCAAGATGATTTTCCAAAGCCAAGAAATCGTAGAGCTGTGGCAATATTTCCATCGAACGCTTGAGCTACCTGTAGTGTTCTTATTTACTGATTTCATTTCTAGCTTCCACACTTTAAATTCTTGAATGATAGGGTTAGGATAATATTTAATGAAGATTAGAGATTAATCTTCAGAATATACTTAAATCTTCCAGGCATATAGATGTAGATCAATATTCCAAAGACTGCAAAGACTGAGACAAGGAGATCCCAGGCCAGTCAATCTGGCCTGCCTGATAAGCCCAGGTTCAGGGAGAGACCATGTCTCAGAAAACAAAGATGATGCCTGAGGAATGACAATTCATCATATTGTATTCTCTAGCTTCCAATATGAGCATCCAAACATGCACGTGCATGCGCGTGTGCACACACACGCACACACACACGCACAGAGAGAGAGAGAGAGAGAGAGAGAGAGAGAGAGAGAGAGAGAGAGAGGGAAGAAAGAGAAAGAGAGAGAGCATCTGGATAGTGTTTGAAAATAGACTAGCCTGACATGCCATAGTGAGGTGATAAAATGGTAGGATGATAGGTGAGTTCAAATAAATCTATGCTTACACCTTACATGTTAAGAGTGAGATATGAAGCAAATATTCATCGTCATCTTGGTGTACACATTTTAGTTATGTGCCCATTTCCATTACATAGATATTAGCATGTGTCTTATGATGAATTTCCAGGTAAGGTTGTGGGCTGTGTGACTCTGAAAGACTGCAGGAATAACTCAGATGATATCAATAGGCCATCAGACTCAGAGATGAGGTTACAAAATGAACAATATAAGCAGGGATTTTTATTGCCTTCAAACTTAATTTGATTCTATAAAGGGCAATGGAATAAATGCCTGATTCCCTGAGTGATATTTGAGAAAAATTTCCTTCTATACCACTTTTAGATAATTTTCTTCCAATGCATCCTGCAAGTTTTCAGCTATTTGGTAAATTATAGATACATGTTAGTTTCTTTAAAAATTAATTAGTATAAATAATTATGCTTAGAATACTGGCCAGTATAAAGAGTAATAGGAAGTTAATCTCTTTCTTACTTAGAAAACTCTGTGAAATTCATTAGAAGGCTAGAAATTAGATATGTTTATTGAAAATCTCTTTTAAGATTCATAAACCCAAATGTCAAGGAAATATGTACAAAGACTTACCTAATAAGGTTAAAAAAGAGTGTGGAAATACAGCATTGTGATAGAACTTCATTTCTCTGTAACAGATTCTTTGTTGAGTAAAAAAAGATATACTCCCAAAATAACACACCGGAGCCACAGTGCTTTAGAGCGGTTTCCTCTAGCACCGTGATTGGAGACAGGGTTTGGTTTGACTCACCAGGCCACCATTCACTGGGAATCTTCTTGTGCACCAGAAGCTTTGAAGTTAGGAAGCTGTCGTAACATTAGTTTAGACATATGAAGAAAAATGCATTCAAGAACACTAGAGAGATTCCCTTGCTGGTGGCCACTTTGTGAAGTTGTTCACATAATAACTGAAGCTTTCCCAATAGGCTCGAAGGGTGACTACATATGCCCTCTCCAAAGTGTTTGACCCAGGAGTTCCTGAACTTCCTTGCAGATAGAAAAGTGTCATGAGCAATGGAATATTCCTCAGCTGTTACAAAAATGACATCAGATTTTCAGGCAAGTGAATGGAACTAGAAAAAAAAATTATCCCTAGTGAGATAATCCAGACCCAGAAAGACCAATATTGTATGTACTCACTCATAAGTGAACATTAGCTATAAAGTATAACCATATTATAAGCCACAGAACTGGAGAGACAAGAAGGAGTGTCCAAGGGGGAGGTACATGAATCTCCCCAGGAAGGGGAAATAGAAGAAGCCAAGCTCAGGGAATCCTGCTGAAGAGAGGGAGAAAGGATTGTAGGAGCCAGAGGAGTCAAATACATTACAAGAAAACTCACAGAAACAATTAATTTGGCTCATAGAGACTCTCAGAGTCTGAACCAACAACCAAGGAGTCTGCATGGAACTAATATGGACCTTCTCTCTCTCTCTCTCTCTCTCTCTCTCTCTCTCTCTCTCTCTCTCTTTCTCTCTCTCTATATGTATATGTATGTATGTATATAACGTATATATACATACACACATATATATACACACACATACATATATATGAGATTTGTGTAGCTTGATCTCCTTGTGGAACTCCTAACAGTAAGAACAGGTGCTGTCCCTACTGCTGGCTCTTGGGAACCTTTTCCTCATACTGGATTGTTTTGCCTAACCTTCATACCAGGGGTCGTCTTACAGCTACTTGGTATGCCTTGCGATGATGGTACACATGGCAGGCCTGTCCTTTTCATCACAGAAACAGAGGAGTACTAGACTGGGGGTGGGGCAGCGGGAAGGTGCGGGGAGGGGAGGGGAAGAGAGGAAGTAGGGGAAATGCAGTCAGGCTTTAAAATACATAAATAGGAATTTTAAAACAAGTGTGGCGAGAAAAGAAAGCATTAAGAGGCAGGGCAAAGTTTATGAAAGACATCCTTGGCCTGTTTGACCTCATCTACGAGCAGCTTGTCATTGACTTCTAATTCCTTTGCCTTTACCTTGCTGGCTGAATACCAAGGCCGAACACCTAGCCTGGTACTAGCATTTCCATCATGCTTGTGGTTGTTTAGGATCTGCATGAACAAAAAAAAATAGTTTTTCTCTTACTTTTTCCTAAAGATTTATTTTCCTATCACTTTAGACAATAATCCAAAATACTCTTAAATAAATGTTGCCTGAATTAGTGACCTATTAAAATGTTCTCTAAGTATTATATTCCCCACAGCCTACATATAGACCCTGGATTTGTGATGGGTGATCTCTGTCTGTATATTCTAGTAATATATGCATGTATATCATCATAATCATGTTATCTGCCTCTTTTGCAGATTATAGTTTGATGGAATAGATATTCAGTTCCATGACCTTGAG
Source organism: Ondatra zibethicus (assembly GCA_004026605.1). Taxonomy (NCBI): domain Eukaryota; kingdom Metazoa; phylum Chordata; class Mammalia; order Rodentia; family Cricetidae; genus Ondatra; species Ondatra zibethicus. The sequence continues at coordinate 74,036 of PVIU01006772.1, forward strand.
GTATTAAGCAGCTAGTTTGAACCTTTCATATGTGACTTCGCATAACCTAAGCTGTAGAGAATAAAAATGTTAAAATTTGCAAAACTGTGATCTTCTTCAGATGATGAAGGAACATGCTTAATATTGTATCAAATCATCATGGTACAGGCTGAAGGATGTCTAAGTGGTTAAATAATGTTTAATACCCAAGCTTGGCTCTCACCACCCATGTCAGGCAACGCAATACCACCAGCTCTAACTCCAGCTTCACGGGATCTGACGCCCTCTTCCGGCCTCTAAAGGCACCTGCATGCGTATGCACAGAACCCCCCCACACACACACATACATTTACATGAATAAATCTTAAAGAATATGGTGCTTTATTTTCTTCTCCATAACATTGTTTCCAGCCTCAAATTGGAGATCCTTTCTTTGTCTTTGTTAAAACGGTGAGTATGTACCACTTTTTACTGCCACAGTCGTCTAGGCAAACTTAAAGGCAGACAAAATAGCATGCTGGAAAAGAACAGATCAAAATTCTACCTTGAAAAATAGTTTCCTATTTTGCAACCTTTCCAATGAGTAATTATCCGCTGTCTAGCATCTCACAGCGTGTGTAAAGTATAGAGTGAAATTTATGCCCCGAGTGACTGAAAAGAGATGTTGAAAAGGCCATAGATATGGGTCTTACAAAACTGCTGCCAGGGGACTGAGAACTCTTCCTAAGCCCCAGGATGGAGAGTCAAATAAAGATACAAGCATTTCAGAAAAACGAGTTAGAATAGATGCAATATATTTTTGATATAAGACAAACTATGTACATGTATGTATATAAATATATACAATCAAAAATATTTACTTACTGTTTGACAAATGATGTTTTAGTAATTTTGATTCACACAAAAAATTGTAGAATAGAGATAAATATAGAAGAGTGTTGTGGAGAATAATAACACATTTTCTTGACCCATCATGATGTCCATGACTGAAATCTCTATAATGAAAGACAGATTAACAAGAGAAAAACCACTAGCTATATACATTTCAGATTTAGGTGACATAAGTGCCTTCAGAATTGAAGACCCAAAGATTGGGAGAGAACTGCAGTTTTACGCTGTCTGTTGGGAAAAGCAGACAGCTGTGGCAAGAAATGACTGGACAAAGGGTATGTGATCTGATAGACGTAATAGGAAGAATTTAACATGGTTTGCTAATTTCTATTCCTCACTGTTTTTCTGTAAGTCAACCACTCCCCCAGGGGCAAACAAGGCATTTGCTACATGACAAGGTCTGGGTAGTGAGTGTGGAGGAGATCAGAGCATAAACACTGAAAAATTACTATTTGCTTTGATGAGAATAATTCTAATTCCTGTGAATTGCTTGAAAAAAAGGAAGCAAGTAGAATATAAGGAGGGAGATGAGGGTGTAGCTCATCTAGGCTGTAGAGCACTCGCCTATCCTGTGAGACAGTAGGTTTGCTGCTGAGCACTTACAGAATAAAAAAGAAATAAGAGAGAAGTGATCTCAAAGAAACCTTGCTTTTGAGATTCTTTTCTACCCTCCCATCAAGGATTCAGCATGCCAGCACATCACACCGAGCGTTGTGTTCTGAGCCTGATAGTATCCATGTTTAATGAATGACAAGCTTACTTCCTCAAAGCCTCAGTAATGCAGTTGGCCCCTGGGAAATATGATACTTACCATCTTCCTTCATAAAGGGAAGCAAGAACAGACAAAAGTAATAAATGTACTGAAGTCCACCTTGGTGAGCCAGTATTAGGGTAGTTGCAGGAATACGGGTAAGGGATTACTTATAGGAAGAGGGATGCCTTAGGGCCAACTGCATTACTGAAAAACTCATACCAACATGGTTAACCACTCATGAAAGCTGCAACCTTGGAGAGTCTCCTTGCAGGATTGTTTACTGGCTTAACAACTCTAAAAAGAGTCTCTTGTAAATACTGAATGCTTAGACGTTCCTGAGCACATGAAATTTATCTCTTGGATCTCATGAGCTATGGCATTCCTTCCATGAGGGAATGTTTCAATTATGGGGAAATGGTTCTATCCAACAGCACTTTGGATATGTGCTTCTGGAAATAATTTTACAAATGAATATCTGACTGAGGTAGACTTTAAGAGCTTTGACTCCTGGAAGTGGCAGGTTAGATCACATATATCCATTCTAGAAATTTATCTTAATATGCTTGATTGGCATGATGAAAAGATTTAATTGAGCTGAGTGTTCTCTAAAAGCACTAACTTGATTTTCCATGAATTGATTTCAACAAAATGTAAAAATAAATAAGTCATCAAAACTGAAACTGGAGAGAGGTTGTGGAGACCATAGGAGATTAAGTTGTCCTGTGGGAATTTATAGACTCTATTTCAGCCCTGAATATGGAGAATTTAGAGCTAAGGAACCCTCCTCTGGCACCATGTGACTGTGAGTAGACTGTAGATGTCTCAAGATGTGTTTACTAATTAGTGCTGTGCAACGGGGTCACCTTAACCATGACTTTAATCAGTGCCCATCGAATGACAGAAGATGTCTTATGAGAAATGTTTCAGCATATTTCAAAAGTTAACATGCACATATATACACACACATGAGCACACACGTACTAGATACTGGCTTATATATGGAAGTTTTAATGACACTGGAACTCTAGCTTGTTTGGCATGGGGTAGAATGAGGTCACAATTGCTGCTGGCTATGCAGTCATGGCTGATAGCTATATACTGTTAAAAAATTATGCACATCAGGTAATGTATATACAAATATATATATATGTGTTGGTGTATAAGTATGTATATTACTATTGTTCTCTTATTCCTACTGTTTCTCAACTTACTGTTAATTAATTCAGTCATTTTATCTTTTATTTTTGTTCCGTGTAATTGTGTGCCTATGTGTGGTTTTGTACATATTTGTGCAGGTGCCCAGAAGAAAATTCTCTAGAGCTAGACTTTTAGAAGTTTGTGACAGGTGCTGGGAACTGAGCTCCTGCAACATCCTGTGTAACGTCAGCAAGCGCTCTTAACTTCTGAAGCAACTTGTCAGCCTCTGTCTGTTAGGTTTTTCCCATTGTGTGTGTACTTATAAATGTTTAGTGCCTGTAAATCCTTAATGTAGGAAAGTTTACATCCTAGTACCTCTGGCTGATCTCCCTATGCCTCGGTTTTTATATTAGCAAATGTCATCATCATTATTGGTAAATATGAAGGTTGCATAAGAATATCTCACATGTGATATGTTTATCTGGATTGGCACTTACTTTACTATTCCTCTGCCCAAGTTTCCCTGGAGGATTCACTGGCTTTTCTAATCACAGGGTGATCATTTTCTCTGTGAGTCCACCCGAACCAATCTGACTTGGCAAGATTGAAACATGTTCTCAGTAAAGGTCAAGATCTTGTTTCCTGGTCTCAATCCCAGAACTGAATGTAATATTTGTTTCATCCTGTCAAAGGCATGGTCTCAATAGACTACTAAACTCTGGGAAGAAAAACATGTGGCCTATATCATTTCATTTATAATCATGTGTGTGTGTGTGTGTGTGTGTGTGTGTGTGTGTTTGTATGTGTTATTTTTGGGTGTGCACATGCGTACATGTAGATGCAAGAAGTGAATGTGAATTATTCCTTAAGAATGAGACAAGTTTGAGGGTTTCTGCTAATTCCTGTTAACACTGCATGTTTACAGTATCTGTTTCCTGATAAGGGGATATAGACCTTGAAAAGTACGTGGAGAAATTTGAAGCATTTAAATGTCTCTATGCTCCTCAGTTTAGATTTGTCTGTAATGTGGGAACAAAAAAACTGTATAATCCTAATGACAATATTTTTCATGTGATGTGTTGCTTAAGTTACTGCTGGCATCAGTTCACCAGTGTCTCTCCTTTTACAAAACACTCATTGTTTTTCATCCCTGACATCAACTCCTTTTTCCCAATTACACAGCACCCAGATCACCCAAGCTATGTGAGTAGGATAAAGCAAAAATTCTTTATTCTATGAATTTATGGGTTTTAAATGAATTTATGTGCTTGGATGTCTTTATTGCATGAATCTCTGTATAGCTGGTGCCCTCAGAGGCAATAGGATGGCACTGGATTTCCTGCAACTGGAGTTACAGATGGGTGTGACCTGCCATAGGAGCACTGGGAATCAAACTCAGGTCCTCTGGAAGAGTAGCCAGTGCTTTTAATTATCAAGTCACCTCTCCAGTCCCACAACTGACAAATACATGCTAAAATCCAACTGTCATCCAATTATTAACTGATCTCATTCTCATGCAAATCCAGTGTGTGTGTGTGGGGCATTGACTCTTTCCAGTCTTGGAACTATGGCATTTGAAAAATGTGACTTTATGTTCATTATAGAAAAGAAAGGAGAACTTTGTTTTTAAAACTGTCTTTGTGTATATGTGTTTGCATGTATGTGTATGTGTGTGATAATTGAGTATATGATAGATGTCTAAGTGTGAATGTATGTGTGTGTATCATTGTAGGTGCACGTGTGCTTTCCCATATATGTGGAGATCAGAGGACAATCCCAGGAGTACGTTTTCACCTTCCATCTTTGTTTCAGACAGGGACTCTTATTTAGTGCTGCATACTCCAGGTTATCAGACCCATAAGCTTCTGGGGATCCTCCTGTCTATATGCATCTCATCCATCAGAAAGCTATGGTCACAGTGCATGCTACCATTCCTGCCCAGGTTTACATGTGATTTGAGCTCCAGTCTCCTGTCCTCACACATGCACATCAAGGACTTTATGTGATGTCCATCTACCCTGATCCACATGTGAGTCTTCATAACAAGAACAGTATCTGCTTCAGATGGTGCCCTGGCTGGAGAAGCTTGCCTCATGAAGTCTAGTTTTGAAAATAACTGAAAGTATTATTTCTAGTTTCCCCAAGTGGTGGTTAATCTTGACTGTCAACTTGCTGGGTTGGGCAATGCCTAAGACCCAAGCAAAGCAAAAGTCTGCATTAACTGGTGAGGGGACTTCCAGAGACAGGCCAAGAGAACTCTTACCAAATACATGATTTAATTTGCAGATGGACTGAAAGTTTGAATATATTATTTGCAGTAATATAATTGTGGAAGGTGGAGACATATAATTAGAGGAAATAGGTCAATGTAACTGTGTCCACTGGACACTGTAACTTACCCCATCACTTCCTGCTACCACTCCTTTCTCTTTCCTGTCCACCATGCTGAGAGTTGCTCTACTGTGCTTCCCCACCCTGCTAGAGTGAAATCTCTGAAACCAAGAGCTAAGCTGTGTTATGTCAGGTATTTGTAAAGCAATAATAAAATTAGCAGAGAAAGTCTCCAGGACTCTGCCCTGTGTTCATCTCATGCAGATACAGCTTTGTGTTTTAACATTTTGAAAAACATAATTTTTACTGTCAATAATGTTTAAAATTACACTCTGACTGTTATTGTGATGGTAGATATTATAATACTTTTTACATAGTCTCTATTCTGACAACAGGATTTTGAAAGCTAAAGCTATATTATTGAAAACCAACTACATGATTAACAGGGATATTACTTTATTTCAGTGCAATTTGATCATTGCTTGCTTTGTCTTAGCAATTATTTCTGGGATGACCGAATTGGTTAATCTGTGTTGGCACATGGGAAATATCTAACATAAATAGCAATTAAATGCTTCCTATTAAAATATGATGTGGGAAAGGTAGAAAAGGAGCTTTCTAGTGACCTCATGGAACTTCTAGATGAACAATAATTCCACAAGGGTGTCATAGTCTGTGCAATTCATTTAAGATACTTCATTCTGCAGCACATGTATTTTTCCATGATTTTCTCTATACTGAACTCTATTACTGTTCATTAACAAAATTCATTAAGGTAAAGGTAATAAGTCTATTTGAAGAATAAGTATTGCCCATTGGAGAAAAAACAGATCCATAAAATCTTGAACTCTAACAAGTTAGAGATTTTTGTTAATTAACTAGATGTTGTTTTCTACCATGTCTTCCAAGAAAATTATAAGATTCATCAGCTGTCATACATTTCCTTTGTTCTTATGCTGCCTTATTCTGTTCCCATTCTCCACAGTTGTCCCTTCTACTCACAGCTATTCTCTTCTCTTTGTATTTAGACTGACAGAAAGTCAATTTTAGGAGCGCCAAGAAAGAAGACTGTGATTTGAAAGCGGCAAAGTCTTTGCTTCTACAACATATTTCCGAGAAAAGACTGTAAAATTCCAACCAATTGAAAAGGCCCAGAAAAGAAATAAAAATTTAAGAATCACTTTTAATAAACAGTTGGGTAGCATTTCATACTTAAGGTCCATGAAAGAATTTTCTGGACAACTATATGCATGGTGGAGATGGTTGGGAGAGATAGTTTATTGGGAACATGATTGTTTTGCAAGCATGTAGACCTGAGTTAGAGACCAGAAACCTACATACAAGACATGGGTATCTTGGCTTGTGCTTATAATCTAAGTTCTGGGAAGGCAGACACAAGTGGATTGCTAGGCCTCGCTGACTCTTCAGTATAGCCTTCTTGGTGATTTCCAGGCTAATAGGAAACCCTTGTCTCCAGAAAGGTGGACAGTGCTTGAGAAATACCTTCTGAAGTTATCTTTGGCCTCCAAATACATAAATGAACATTTAAATACACACTAAATATGCACCTGCAATTAAATATGCAAACACAGATAAATACTCATTCTGTAGGAATTCCTAACACCAGTAGCCTTTAAATTACCTGCCCACTTGGGCATGCCCTCTTATACTATATATGCTGAAGTAAAGCATATGTCTGGCCTCTTTCCCAGCTGCTGGATTCGGTTGATGTCCCCCATTCGAGCAGAGGATTGTGTTTTGTGAGTCTAACCATAAATAAATAATCCTCTATTATACTCAATTCTGAGCTTGTGTGGGATTTCTTTTAAGCATCCTTCTTCATCTGGCAACGAAGTGGACCCAAACTCCACACCTACCAGGTGGACTGGCTTAAAGGTCTAGGTCCACAGCCCAGAACCAACAAATTGGTGCTCCAATGCTCCAATGTGTGTTAGCTAAATTTGCGTAAAACCTGAGAAAGCTTGAAAAGGAATTCTGCACACAAAAATACAGAGTTTAACACAGCTTCTTGCTGTTTGCTGGTGGCATGTTGCAGCTCCGTTAAGAGAGGTTTTCCTGACTCAGTGGCAGCAGAAAAAAAAAACAGCCACACTGTTTTGAAATGCAGGCTTTCTGGTGTGAGCAGTGCAACTTCTGGCTCTTTTGGGAGACTGCATATTTGGATGGGGTTTGTGAACAGTTTACTGTGGCTTGCTTGATGGCAACTTGGACCGGCTGTGTGCCTGGAAGTGGGGAAGTGTATGTGGCTCTCAGAGATGGCAAGCGGCTCCACCATGCTGGACTGTGCAGGCCAGGCAGGCACTGCCATATTACCCCTAGCAATGGCACAGCTTAAGTTTTTAAGAAGTGCTTAACATTTTAAGAAGCTGTCCTGGTCAGAAAAAGCTTACAGATACACAATAAAAACAGATTCATAAAGATATAGACCTCTAAATGGATCACATTGTTGGATAAATGTATGTAGGCTTGGGAGAGAGAAGAAAAAGAGTATAGAGAGGTGGAAAAAAAGTAAATTGTTTTAAAAGAATTGAAACAAAGTCTTTAAAGAGACAGAGTAGAGATAGTCATAGATTAAAGTAGTAAAGATAATAAAATAAATATTAAACTTGTGGAAAAAGTGATAGAGTAAAAACAAGCCACATAAAGATGGCAAATTCACAGAAAATCTGGATTATGTATATTATTGTGTTATCTTTGAATTTTTTGACTACAGAGAGACATTTGATTCTGGTGACTGCTAAGCTAAACCAACATATATATATTTCAAAGGAATCTTGAATTCAAAATTTGAGTCAAGAATATGTTTCTTTGGAAAAAAGGTTTTCTTTTCTTTCCACAGAGGATAAGAACCTGTGGATTGCTTCCAGACTAATATAGTTTGATGGACCAAGACTCCCTGAAAGATCACCTTGAACACCCCTCAAAAATTACTTCATCCAATAAACAGCAGGGCAGAACTTAGGTAGACAGGGAAAACAGAACAGAATGTTGGGGAAAAGAAGGGTGGAGTCAAGGAGAAGCAATGTAGCCCCACCAGAGTCAGATGGAACTTTAGCTGGTAAGCCACAGTCATGTGGTGACACACAGATAAATAAAAATGAGTAAAATTAATACATAAGAGTTAGCCAACAAGAAGCTAGAGCTAATGGGCCAAGCATTAATTTAATTAATACAGTTTCTGTGTGATTATTTTGGTTATGGGTGACCAGGACAAACAAGTGGCCTCCCTCCTACATACTTACAGAGACACATGTACACATGCACATGCATGTACATGAACATGTGTGCACACACACACTTGGGTTGGAGAGAGTGACGAACAGCAATTTTCCAATTGCTATGATAAAATCTCTGGCAAAATCTGCATAATGGAGGAGGAGATTATATTGGCTTACAGTTCTAGGTGGATAAAGTCCATGGTGGGGATGACACTGCAGTGGCAGGAATGCATGAGGCACGTGACAGGAGCACAAGAAGCTGACTGGTGCACATTATATCTACACTTAAAAACAGAGCGGGAAAGAAATAGATATAGGCCATAAAGTCTCAAGGCCCATCCCAGTGATTCACTTCTTTCAGTGAGGATCACACACATATAAACACAAACACACACACACACTGGGGAGGGAAAGAAGAGACAGAGACAAGGAGATAGAAATAGAGAGGAGAAACCACAATTCATGCCATCTTAGGGGATGAGTTGATTTTCCCCAGGAAGTGAGAAGTTGAATGGGTATATTTCCCTTTAATGAGTACAAGCCTGTTAAAGAGGAAATATTTCCCTGTCTGTCAGCTGGTTTTAAACTATTACTCATAGACGTACATTATGATCTGGCCCTTGAATACTAGTGAAGAATACAGTATTTCTATAGCCTTTTGCCTTCTCAGAACTTAACATAGAAAAACTGGGGCATTTCATAACAAGTTCGAATATTTATTGTTTTAGATCCACGTTATGAATTGCGTCTCCTTTGAAGGAAGATTTAACTGTGGTTCAGAGTTAAGTTGTAGAGCTGAAGGAAAGTCTGAGTTATTATACATGTGGATAAGACTCCTGGAAAATTACATACCAAAAAAAACACCCAGTGTTGTAGTCTCAACCACCCAAAGATATAGATAATTAAAGCTACAGATCAGGGCAGTAAAATGGTCTGGAATTGCAAAGGTCTCTCCAATTGAGATTCTGTTCAGTGGCAAATGAGGGTTGAGAGAACTAAGGAGCATGTTGAGCTAGCACCAAGTTAAAGAGACTGTGGCTTCTGTCAAGACCGAAGTAGTGGTAATATAAGTAATCATTACCTTGTTTCTCTGGTTAGGTTTTAGATATGACTAAGATACTGGGAGAATATCCGGGGTCAAGGTTAGGAACGCCCTCCAAGCCTCTTCTCCCAAGTCATTGAGGATTTATTTGCTTGACGATACTTGATGATCTTACATGAAAAAAATACATAGGGAAGGACCTAACTATGGCTCATGACAGAGGCTGGGGTTCAATGGGAATGTGAGCAAGAAAGATACTTGCATTGTGTGTCCTGGAGGGGCAAGAAAATCTCTGTCCAGGAAAAATGGTAGCGCATTCCACATGGGTAGGAATTGTGGAAGGAGAGCACTTGGTTGACAGACAGGATGGTTGGCCTGTAGTGGAAGCCCTTTAGAGACAAAACCCTCAGAAGCCTAGGTGAGCACATGGGGCAAGTTGTGCTTAGAACACCAGTCATTTAGTTTCACAAAGAGGTGGATGCAATTTTTTTGTGAGTAGGTGATTGAGAACATTAACGGAAAACATGCACTCTACTGTGGCTGGTCAGTGTATTGGGGTGTGGGGACTGGTGCTGGTGAGAGCTCGAAGCAGGCCAGTTCCCAGGGAGATCATCTGCCAGCATCAGAGGGAGAGTGAGAAAGCCATGATAGTGCTAATCCCAAGCCACAGGCCTCTGGGTAGCACAGATGTTCTCCATAACGGGGAGGTAAACCTTTGAAGGCTCAGTTCTTAAGTAGTGGATTCCAAAGAGGACTATCTTCCCTGAATGGTATGGCAAAGACTTCATATAAGAATGAGGTGTGGGGCAATGCAAACTGGTGAAAACTTTATTCACTTATTTTTCACCTCAGTTGACTGTGGGTAAGTCTGAAGTGAATTTTCTTGATGGTTGATTGATTGATGTGGGACAGTACAGATTACTGTGGGTGGTGCCACCACAGGGTTGATGTTTCTGGGTGCTATAAATAGGTTGAACAACCTGTGAAGAGCACAACTTCTTTGGAGGCAAGGATGCTAGTCGTAGAATAGATTGGAGCAGTTTTGGGCAAGGTTCTATTTTGTCTTCATGTGAATGTTATTTGCTCTTCTATTATAACCATAACAATATTGAATCTCCCCCATGAACTCGTGTGTTTGAACACTTGGTTCCCAGCTTGTGGAGCTGTTTGGGAAGGTTGTAGAACCTTTAGCAGGTGGAGCCTTGGAGAATGTGGGATCCTTGAGGGTTTATAGCCCTGTTTCATTTTCTATCAATTCTCTCCTTCCTGATTGTGAATGTAATGGGACCAGCCGACCTCCAGCTCCTGCCGATTTGTCTTTTCTACAATTATGGACTGTGTCCTCTGAAACTCTGAGCTTCTCTTCCCTTCCTCTTAGTTGCTTCTTATCAAATATTCAGTTACAAGAATAAGAAAAGTAAACAACACACCTTCCTTATCTCAAAACACCAATGATGTGAACATCTTACAGATTTCCTATTAAGTCTTTATCCATAGGTTGAAAGTTGGAAGAAAATTCTCTGTGACCATATCCTTTGAAATTCATGTGTCAGTCATCACCAAGTGAGAGACCAATCTTACAGGGCAAGAACAGAGGATCCAGTGAAGATGTAATTTCTCATGATGAGACTCATGGATAAATGAATAAAATCAGGTTAACCTTACCCTTCAATCTCCTGCAGTGAACCTTCGAGGATGTGTTTATATTTTAATCATAAGGACCCATATTCAAACACAAGTTATGTATGGTTTCTGTATTCCTAACCCATCCATGTAGTTGGATGAATTCACCTATTTTACATTATAATTTACTTTATTTACTCAAATGGCTATAGTAATAGCTCAATAGCTAACATTCCTAGGAAATATGAAAGACTTCTAAGTGACATACAGAAAGGATGACTAGAACACCATATTGGTAAGATCCTAATCTATTAGAAATTAAAACTCTCAGAGGAAGAAAGAGAGCAGTGCATCCTGGGAGATACAGAGACAGTTGTTGTGCATGTAGAAGCAATCAGTCATGGATGGAAGGCCTTCAAAGGACTTCTTTCTGAAAGGGATCCACTGACACTTCAGAGTAAGGAGTTTCAGGAAGACTTGAAATTCAAGAGACAATTCTGTTCCATGTCTGGAAGTCATGCAGAGTTTCAGATTAAGTGTTTTGTGACTTTGTCACCCATGCTATGTTAGACCTTAGTGATAGAGCTGTCTTTGAATCATCCATGCTCCTATGAGCAATCCCTCACCCATACTTCGGTAAGGAATCTCAGTGAACTCATTGGCTACCAATTTGTACTTTGATGGTATCTTTATATTAGTCTGCTGTCAGTTTCATGTCTAGGCTGAGTAGAAACCTCAGGAAAACGGTCACACAACGGCAAATATGGCCTTTAACCAAAGAAAGGGAAGTTGTTGAGAATGGTGTTCTGTTAGGAAAAGTAATCTCATAAACTGACATACTCAAAGGACAGGTTTAAGCAAATATGTCCACTGCTGGGGGATCATAAGGATGTCCAGGCAGCATACAGAACAGATAAATAAGCAACATAAAGCTTGTTTAAGGGTCTTTCCTTGAATATGTTATCATAGTATTAGTAGTTCTATTGTGCACGGGGCTGAACTCCTAAGATGGTAAAGAAATGTAAAGTTTAAGAAAAAAGGAGCTGGGAAATTGGCTCCATTGGTAAAGTGCTTGCCTCATAAGCATGGAGACCTGAGTTCAGCTCCACAACATCTGCATAATAGCCAGGTATGGCGGGAGGGGTTGAAACATCAGTGCTGGGAAGCAGAGTCTCTGAGGTTTGACGGTTTAGATGATCTAGTGAGCTCCAGGTTTAAAGAGAGACCCTTTCTTAAAATATGAAGTGGGGGAGTGATTAAGGAAAGCACCCTGTGTTAGCTTTTGTTCTTTGTACATACACACCACACCACACACACACACACACACACACACACACACACACACACACACACACACACACACACAAGAAATAGACAAACCCAACAAAGAACCTCCTTAGAGAACCCCAAAGTCCTTGGGACTTATCAACAAATTCAGTTTATTTACATTTCCACCATTGGTTTTCAGAAGCCTGGCGGGTATTTAATAAATTCCTATTTTAATTCCAGTTTGAATCCAATCTTCCTTGACATGCAGTGATTTTGACTGCACACCTTCCTGTTTTAAGATTGCTGAACAATCATTGTTTCCACTGAGAAAAAAAAAAGATTGCTGAACAAAACTCAGATAATTTAGAAGTGTCCAAAGTTTACAGAGGTTTATGGAACAACAAAAGAAAAAATAGCAATCTTGTATCCACTGCTTATTTTTAGAATGTTTCCTTAAATTTCAGGATTTGTCATTATCTTTCCAAAAGTTTATCTATATTGACCTTTCCTATCCCTTTTTAACATCTTAAAAGCTTCAGTCATATCTCAACTCCTCAATGTCTTTTCTTCAACTATTGTATTTTCAGTTTTTCTGACTCTCAGAAGTAATATAACCTCTTTTCCCATTTATCATTCTGGTCCCGTCAATCCCTTCTGCCTCCTCAATGTCTTTCCGGTGACATTATTCCTTTCCCTACAGAGGAAGATTGTCTCAAATGGTAAGTCACCGAGTGGATTTAATCAGCTACCATTACAGCGCCTGGCTTCCCAGGACGTGTTTGTAGCCCATTTCATAAATTTATTGTTCTTAAAAGCAAATCTAATTTTGTGGTGAAACTACCCAATCCCCTTTTCATCAAAAACCACAGTAAAAATATGTCTTTGGTGTAAACAGTCCTGTGCAGCTGCTTTGATCTGATTGGAATTAGTTCACATTGTCTCTCTGAAACCATTTCTCTAAGACTTCTTATTACAGTAGGCTGACTTTGATCCCTTCCCAGGCCTCCTATGCCCCTCATTTTTCCTTATTTTGTTTTCCTTTTCTCCTACAATGGCCAAAGCAGGTATTCTATCTACTGTCCACATTGTAGTTTGCACACGATAATCTATGTTTACCATGTGTCTTTTATACACTAGATTCTTAGAAGAACTCTGTGATAGGTACTGATGCCCAACAGATGAAGTTTCCACAGAGACTGACAACCTTGTTCAAGATCATGTGCTGCAGTCTCTCTGACCTTAATTTTTCATTAAGCCAAGAGTCTGAAACTAGAACTTTGAATAGCCCAGTTTTGTGAATACCAGAAAACTTGTGGAATATTTGCATTTATTTTCATGATTTCAAAAGGTCAGTCCTGAAGTATACAAGTTGAAATGTGTTAAAGCTACTGGATTCTAAATGATATTTTAAGATCTGTTTTTTTTTATGGCTAAGGGCATTTATTATCATCTGAATCTGAATGTTGAATTCTACTATCCATTATCTGTTTCTACCACCTCTAATGACCTCTGTGAATCAATTTTCCTTCTAGCTTCATTTGTACATGAATACTAGCAATTTATATTTATATATTTAATTGAATACTTAAACAGAATATAAATACCATAGTTTTCACTTAACTCTAATTTCATTTTTCTTAACTTCAGTGTCCCATAGTCAACCACAGTCCAAAAACATTGAATAGAAACACTTCAATTAATTTTTTCCTAAGTGATAAACTTCAGATCCTACTGAATATCATAGTGGAAACTTTTTTTTCCATTCCTCTCAAGACACATATCATTCCTTTGTCTGGCTTACTCAGGCTATACATACAACCTGCCTATTTAGTTACTTAGTGACCATCTTATTGGTGACATGAGCTGTCATATCCTTGCTTTGCATTTCTTATATTCACTAGATGACTCTTATGCAGTAAAATAACGTAATTTCACATGGTAAACATCATTGCCCTCATCATATAGGTATTGTCTCATCTCACATTATCAACTAGAGGAAGGTTAATATTAAGAGTTTAGGAAACCCATGTTCCCACATGTTTAAAGATGGCGTAGTATTATTGATATACCCAGAGTCCTCACCCCCAAAGACAACCAAGAGACCGGATCCAATGCAAAAGTAGAGAGTCTTTTAATTGCAAGTTTGAATCCAGGTCTCTCATCTGTCCCACACAGTGGTGGAGTAGGAGGGACCCCGAGTAGCAGTAGGACAGGGTGTATATTGGGGGCAAAGCAAGGGGGCATCTAGGATCTACAGTCTGTATAGGAACAGACACAGGATTTGTCTACCTCAATGCTGGGGACATCTGTCTTTGGATAACTGGTTAGTTTGCAGCTACAGGGAGCTTGCTATTTCTTTTTCTTTTTAAACTTTTGTTGATTTTATTGAGCTATACATTTTTTCCCACTCACCTCCCTTCCTTTCCCCTCCCCTTTTTACCCTCTCCCATGGTCCCCATGCTCCAATTTACTCAGGAGATCTTGTCTTTTCCTACTTCCCATGTAGATTAGATCCTTGTATATCTCTCTTAGGATCCTAATTATTGTCTAGGTGCTCAGTGATTGTGAATTGTAGGCTGGTTTTCTTTGCTTTATGTCTAAAAGCCACTTATGAGTGAGTACATATGATGTTTGTCTTTCTGGGTCTGAGTTACCTCACCCAATATGATGTTTTCTAGATCCATCCATTTGCCTGCAAATCTCAAGATGTCATTATTTTTTCTGCTGTGTAGTACTCCATTGTGTAAATATACCACATTCTTTGGTCGAGGGGCATTTAGGTTGTTTCCAGGTTCTGGCTATGACAAACAATGCTTCTATGAACACAGTTGAGCACATGTCTTTGTGGTATGATTGTGCATCCTTTGGATAAATACCCATATCTCGGAGTGACTTTAACCAAACAAGTGGAAGATCTGTATGACAAGGACTTTAAATCTTTGAAGAAAGAAATTGAAAAGGACACCAGAAAATGGAAAGATCTCCAATGCTCTTGGGTAGGTAGAATTTATGTAGTAAAAATGGCAATCTTACCAAAAGCAATCTATAGTTTCAATGCAATGCCAATTAAATTTTCAATAAAATTCTTCACAGACCTCGAAAGAACAGTACTCAACTTCATATGTAAGAGCAAACAACCGAGGATACCCAAAACAATCCTGTACAGTAAAGAAACTTCTGGAGGCATCACAATCCCTGACTTCAAACTCTACTACAGAGCTACAGTACTGAAAACAGCCTAGTAATGGAATAAATACAGACAGGAGGACCAATGGAACCAAATTGAAGACCCAGATATTAATCCACACACCTTTGAAAACCTGATTTTTCACCTGATTTTTGACAAAGATGTTATTATTTCTTGAGCAGCTGCTGTGATTACTGTATTTCACCTTTATCAGAAAAGTGTGTCTAGAGCCTGCAACATTAACCTCTGATTGGTTCTTTGCCATATGGGGGAAGGGTATCTAGAGCTTTTTTCTTTGTGTGTGTATGTTTTTCAGTAACTTAAGGCAAGGTCAGACAAGGTCAGAGGCATAGCACATCCTGTTGAGTCAGGGACCTACATCCTGCAGGATCTTTTTGCAGAATGCCAGGGCTACAGAATTGTCAAAGCAAAAGCCTGGGTGAGAGCCTGGGTCCTTCAATTATAGTGAACATATTTTATCATCCATTCTTGTCATTATTCTGTCATTGTGTCTAATTTATAAATTAAACATGAATCTCCGATATCTATCCAAAGAGGCAGGGAGGGGAACAGCTAATATTGTGTTTTGTGGTCTTTTGGCTTTGAGCATACACTGGAAAAAGAGTTTCACAAATGCCCTCAGATTCGACTTCTACATGTGAATTCCAGTAAAAGGTTGATGTAAATCTAATCTTACACAGAGTGAGGGGTGGAGGGAGGAATAGTAAGAATCAAATTACACCTGACAAAACCTATAGTTGGTAACCATGTGAAAGTCTCAAGACACACGTCTCCTTTTAAATCTAATGCATACCAGTAATACCTTGCTTGTTATAAAAGAAGCAGAAGACATTTCGGAAGAATGAGTGAATTGAAATGATGGTATTCAAACTCAGGTATGTCTGGCTTCAAAATCAGTAGCTTTCCTACTGGATTTCAAGTTCTCATCCATAATGATGCTGTCTTGATAAGCTACCAGGATCTGGCATCTTAACCATCCCATCAATACAAATTTAGTGTTTCTTGTGTGAGGGGAATACTGAAAAGACAAAACATGATCTTCCAGATCAGGGATCTTTGGGCCAGGGTGATGACTCAGTTGGTAAAGTACTTGAGATGCAAGCATGAGGTAGATCTGAGTTTGCCTATGTAAAAAACCCAGGCTTCAGTGGTGTGCACTTGTATTCCTACCTGTGCACTAGGGAGGTGGAGACAGAGGTTCCCTGGGACTTGCTAGCCAAATAAACAATTCCCAAATTCAGCAATGAACTGTGTCCCAAAACCAATGTAGAGAGAAATTGAGAACACTTGACTCTGATTTCTGGCCTCTGCATGCATCACACATGCACAGAACCAACCACCAAAATAAATAATACCAAATGACCATTTTAATTGTGTTGGAAAAGAAAGAATAGGAGATAGGAAATAATTAGAGCCCACCATATAAAAATCTGTTTATGGGGAACACAAAGCATATAGAAACTTTCAGAAAGCTATTTTGACTTTCACTCGTTTGCTGTGCCCCAAACACTGCTCTAAAAATACAGTTTAAAAGAAAATTATACTGATATGCATATACCTTGGGATTCTTACAACCCTTAGAAAAAAAGCCTTGATCCCTAGCCCTCCCAATGCAGAGCAAGTTGCTTTGCCAGGCTGACAGGACCACAGAGAACAGGCCTGGGATCACACCAGTTTAAGCATTTTATTTATTTCTTTGCAACTTCCTGGCTATGTGTTCCCCAGAGTGTCACTTCACATGGCCAGAGAGTGTGTTAACCATAAAATGAGGTGCCAGGATTTGGCAGGCTGAGTTCTTCAGAAGGTGCGAAAAAATATCTGTGGATTGATTAGATGTGTGAAGAATCTATGAACTGAAATATTGGCCATCAGTTGAAAATGGACACTCTTCCAGGGACTGTATTTCCTTTCTGGTTTATTACCCTCTCCTATGACAGACAGGAGCAACATATAATAGTTTAAGGTGTTATAAGACAAAATGCCTGTGTACTTCTCTTAGATAGGATCTTGCAAAAATGATTCAGGAGGAATATGATTGGATAACTGCTTGTGTGGGTTTGTGTGTGTATGCATGTGCATATGTGTGTATATAGGTACACATGACCCATGGTGTGGTGCATGTGTAGAAGATGGAAGACAACCTCCTCTTCTACCTTGTTGGAGGCAGGATCTGCTGTTGATTGGCACTGGATAGTAAGGCCAGCTGGCCTGTGAGCTCTCTGGGAATATTCCTGTCTCCTTCTTCCACCTCTGCTTAAGAGGGCTGGGATTCCAGACTTTCACTACAATTTTCAACTTTTAAGTTGGTTCTGGAAACCCAAACTCAAGACTTTGCACTTGACAGTGAATACATTTATTTACCAGGTGCTCCCCAACCCAAATGCTTTGTTTTTAATCATGTATGTTTCACTGTAACTGTGGGTATTTTTCTCATGCAAATATATTTTGTGTATTATATCTCACAGATGGCAAACTTCAAGAAATACCCATGCCAACATGAGTAACCCAGGCTCAACTGCTGCTCGGTGACCTATTAGTAATTTCAGCACAATTTATGCCATTAATAATGTACTTTCAATAGTGTCTATAAACCACTTTTTACTGTTAAAAAGTCTTAATATTGTATGTGTATCTTATATTGAAGGTAAGAACATAGTGTCACTAATAATTTTATAGTCCATTTGTATATTATATGCAAAAAATAAAAATGCCAAACCATGACATTTAGTTTGTTTTCATGACTTTAAATATGTTGATCAGTTTTTTTTTAAACAGAAACCAGAGGAAAGCTATAGGAACATGATCAGTGTTAAAGTGTAAGAATTATAACTGTTTATAAAACAGAAATAATTCATCAGTTGTAAACAATAATCTGAATGTTCATGGCAAAACAACCAGCAGAATATTTCATCATGTCCCAAATCTTTCTTCCTCTATGCTCAGGGACTTGAATACGTAAAGGATTGCTTTGCTGTTTCCTAAATGTGAATGCTATATTCATGTGTTGTGGGATATTTGTACAGCATGAAAATGTATTGCTGTGGTTGATGTAATAGAAAGCTGAACAGTCTACAGCTAGGCAGAGGTTAGGCAGGACTTCAGAGATGGAGAGGATTCTGGGAAGAAGAAGAAGATGATGCTAAGAGGCATGGAGTGGAAATAGGCAGTACATAATGCCATGTCATAGAATGTAGATTAATGTAAATGGGTTAATATAAGTTATAAGAACTGGTTAGGAACAAGACTAAGCTATAGGCTAAATTTTCAGAATTAATAAGAAGTTTCTGTATCATTATTTGGGAGGTGGCTGGTGGGGCAGAAAAAGACTCATTACATTCATATTTTGACTTTATTTTAGGATGAGGACTCAAAGTTCACCTAAGGCATTAATTTAAATAATTAAAATATACAAAATAAAATGAAAAACAATGTTGGAAATAATGAAGACTACAGGAAGATGCTTAGTGTAACAAGGAAAAAGACCTGATGTGTGCATAATGTCCTAATACCATTTTTCCTTCTTTTTATTTATTCTTTGTGTCTTCTACATCATACATCTACATCCCATCAATTTCCTCATCCCTTTGTATCCACCCTCTGTCCTTGCAACCTCCTCCCCCAAAATAAAAAATAAATAAAATTTAAGAGGAAAAAGAAGGTAAAAAAATCTTATCATGGAAGCTGTAGTGTGACTCAGTAAGTCACACAGTAAACCCCTTTGACCATATATCTTTACTTGCAAGTGTTCATCTCAAGGAGTCATTGGTCTGGTTTGAGTACTCTGGCTTCTGCCCCACTATTGATGCTGGGCCCTCACTGAAACTCTTCTTGGTTACGCTGCAGCTTTGGGTCTGCAGGTCTGATGCCTTCACATACTCCAGCAGATCTTAGATAGGGTGGACGGCGGGGTGCACCAGCACATAACCCTGATTCTGGGATTGGGTAGTTGCAGGGTTGGTCAGCCTGCCAGCCCTTCCTTGTCATCACCACCCGTTGCAGCAGTGAGCAAGCGATGAGGCGAGGTACATTCTACTGCTTTCATGTCCCCAGGGTCAGATCTGCCACAACTACACCTTCAGGGCCAGCTCTGTTGTGTTGTCCAAGTATAGTACAGGGGCCACTCTCCCAAATGCGATAGCTGATGAGGGGCAGGACCAGCTCTTTTACTTTTCTGACTGCAAGGCCAGCTCTACCACCTGCCTCAGATGTTGTCATGGGCAGGGGAAACTCTTCTCCACCCATGCCACCATATGATAAATGGGTAATAGGGACAGCTCTCCCATGCTCATGCTGACACATGACAGATGAGTAATGGGGACAGCTATCCCAGGCTCACACTTCAGGGAAGGCTTTCCCACACCTCCACCAACAGGATTGGCTCTATTATGTTGCCCAGGTGAGGTGCAGGATCTGCTCTTCTGAGTGTTGCAGCATGGACATGCACTTCTTGGTGGGCATGGACAGCTCTCCCACCCTTATGATCTCACGGCCAGCTCTCCCACCTGCCTCAGGCATTGATGGGTTGGGGGAAGGGTAGAGAGGACCAAACTTCATTTCTTTTTCTATGATAAAATTACCCGTGGAAAGAAACTCTAAGGGAGAAAGGGTCCATTTGGATTACAATGACTGGTTACAGTCTATCATTGTGTTAAACTCAAGGCAAGAACTTAAAGTAACTAGCCACATTCATAGTTGAGGGCACAGAATGAATTCATGTGTGCCTTTTAGTGCTCAGCTAACTCTCTATGCATATAATCTAGGATCCATTGCCTAGGGACAGTGCTACCCACATGGGCTAGGGTTTCTTACATAGCTTAATATAATGAAAAATCCCCCATAGAAATGCCTGATGTAGAAATCTATTCATTGAGATTTTCTTCCTACACAATTCTACATTGTGTCAAATAAAAATTAAAGGTAACCATCACAGCTACTCACAATGAATCAAAAGTATAGAAAACCGATAATAACAACAATAATAACTATAACATCTAAAAGAATTGAAAGGCAAAGAAAAATCAGCAGCATTTGATAAAGTCAACATCAAAGTAGTTAATATCACTATTATTTTCAAAGATATCTGATCTGAGAAATCATATTACATTTCTGTGACGAGGAAATATAGGAGAATCAAGATATTATTCCCACAGAAGACCAGAGGTTGGGACCAATTTGGAAAACTCAAAAAAAATAGCTCAACCTTATTAATTTTTAAAAAAGATTCATTCATTTTTTTGTGAGTATGAGTGTTTGTCTGTATGCATGCACATATGTGTTCCATTGGTGTTCCTAGGGTCTACCAAGGTCAGAAAAGGCATTGGACCCCTGAGAATGGAGTTATGGATGGTTGTAAGACACCATATGAGTTCTGGGAACTGAACCTTGGTCCTCTGTAACAGCAAAAAGTGTTTTTACTCTATGTGCCATCTCTCCAACACAAATAACCCAAGTTTATAAGGCAAAACTTGAACTTTGCCAACCAAAAAGGTTACTGTCTTCATCTAAAATGTAAAGAATACATTTTCTCACAAGAGACTTTAAGTTCTTCTCTACTGCTGTGCTTTGAAATAGAATCCAGACTCACTCAACCCTAGCAAAATTCCAGAATATATTATAGCTATGTGTATAAGATTCATGAAACCCTGGGACCTTAGTGAAGGAAGTGTAAAACAACTCCCTGTGGACATGTTCACATGTCTAGGGTGTGTTGTGCTTAAATGCTAACTGAGTACAAGCAAGAGAGTGTGCTAATGAAAACGAGAGACCCCTGGAAAGAAAAGGAGCCATAAGGGGGAGTCAGCTGATGGAGAAGATGAGGGGAAGGAGCCTCGAGGCTCTAGATAACGGAATGCTGTTTGATGTTGCTGCTTTAATATTAGGATACACAGCGTCTTCCAGGTACCACAGGGATATTTGTCAAAGAGGAGTTTGCTGTGGAGTTGAAGATGAAGTTACTGTGATAACAGGACTCTGTTGAATAAGAGACACAGGGGCAGGGGAGTTGACTGAAACAAGGTGATGCTTAGTAAGTTTAGAGCCAAATGTCTACTAATGAAAGTCATCTACTGTAGTTCATTTAGGGTGCCATAATAAAATATTTTAAAGCAATCATGTTGTACAAAAAAAAAAACAGTAGGAAGTTCTTACAGTTTTCAGGGTTGGGAGTCCCAAGACTAAGGCTTGACCACACTCAGTGTCTGATGAGAGCAGGCTGTGCATGCCTATTGCCTCAAGCCTCATCCATGAGGGGTCTACACTAGCCTCAGAATGGTTAGGTTTTAGTGGTCCTCCTCAAGAGCAACAAGTGGTTGTTTTTTGTTTTTGTTTTTCGAGATAGGGTTTTTCTGTAGCTTTGGGGATCTTGTAGACCAGGCTGGCCTCGAACTCACAGAGATCTGAGTGCTGGGATTAAAGGCATGCGCCACTACCGCATGGCTGCAAAAAGTGTTCTTAACTTGTTAATGACTGAACTATCTCTCTTGCTTAGAATTCCTTTCCTCCTTAAGTTGCCTTTAGTCGGGGTGTTTTATGACAGCAATAGGAATGAAAACAGAACACTCGTCAAAGTTACTTGATTTTAATTTTCAAAATTTGCTTTATCTCATTGCGTTTGTGTGTATTTGGGTATGTACATGGGTGCACACATGCCTATGGAGCCGAGAAGACAACTTTAACTTTCATCCCTCTGACATAATGCTGAGTGTGCTGTTTGTGAGAAAGACACTCCCATTGTCCTGGAGCCCTCTGTGTAGATTATATTGCCCAGTAGGCCACCAAGCTGGTGATGGTGCCCATCTCTACCCCCCAGCAGTGGACTGGGATAAGCTGAGTGATGTCATGTTTTCCTTTTTACAAGAGATCTGGGGACCAGACTCAGGTCCTCATGCTTCCAATGAAAGAAGCATCTGACCATATGATCCATCCATCTATTCTCCTAATAAAATTGAAAAACTGGTTACAGGATTCTGGATCCAGTGAAAAGTTCCTGTGTCCGTAGTCGTTTGGCTCCTTCGGTCCTGGTTTAACTGCTCCTGGCTTTAGAGTCTTCCTGTATACATTTGCTCAGGCAACCAAGTTTGTATTGATTGACTCCACTGTGACCGAGTGGTCCATCAGCCATCAGTCTCAATGAAACAATCACTCCCTCTCCATGCCACCCTTGCTTCACTGGCCTCTTCCAGGTTAATGAGTATAGAACAAGGTAGAAGGATTTATAAACACCTTTTGCTTAATGTGAATTCTACAGCTAGATCCATGTTTCTACAATAGGAGGTATCAAAACAGAGATGAATATTATTGAGTAGGAATGCTCAAGTTGTAAGTAGCTCAAAAGCATCATTCTGTATAATCACATCCCTTTTTTGAGAATCTCAGTCCTTTATCTTAGTGTCCTTGGCCTTGACCTCTGGCACATTTTTTCAGAATTATTATTATGTTTTTAAAATATCAATATCAATTTAATTATTTACTGGGTTTATTTTTGTATGTGATTATGTGTGCGCTTATATATATCAGGGCACACACATGCAGAGCACACAGAATAACTCATGGGAATCAGAAGTCTTCTTCCACCTTGTAAAACCCAGGGAATGAATTCACATCATCAGTTCTGGTTGGTCCTAGGATTTTTACCCACTGAGCCATTTCGCTGCCCCAAACATTCTGAAGAAAATTACTTAATATTTTGCTGGAATTAAGATGTGAACTGAAGCCAGGCAGTGGCGATGTATGCCTTTAATCCCAGCACTCAGCAGGTGGATCTCTGTGAGTTCAAGGCGAGCCTGGTCTACAAGAGCTAGTTCCAGGACAGGCACCAATGCTACAGAGAAACCTTGTCTTAAAAAAACAACAACAAAATAAACCCAAAAAGATGTAAACTGATAAGCTATTAAAATAACCTGTTTGTGGCAAAGAATATCTGAAATGTGAATTGCAAGTAGGATGAATCTAATAAAAAAAAGGCTCACTAGTCCTTCTTTTATTAACTGTGAATAGTGTGGAACAAAGCATCTCTAAAGTCATTGTTAACAGGGTACTGGGATGTAGCCCACCTGGTACATAAACCATGTTGTTGTCCCAGCTCTGTAATCCCAGCACTGAGGAAGTGGAGGGAGGAAACCAGCAAGTTCAAGGCCTTTGTTGGCTACACGGAGAATTCAAGCCATCCTGGTGCATAAGTGATGCTGCAAGAAAAACATATTATGATGCTTGATTAAGAGATAATTTTGCTTTCCTTAACCATTAAGACTGTGTCATAATGTCTTGTTTCTAAGCTGTTCAGAGTCACAGTGCAATCCCAGCAATTAGATCTGAGAAGTTAAAAATGCCAAGAACTTTGTTGGAGGTGTGCAAGTTGCCTCTTCCCAGATTCTGTTTCCAGACTCGAGGCAGAGTTGTGCATCCTTTCTGTAGGCATCATTAGAAGGTCAATGATAACCTAAGTTGAGTGGTGGTGGTGTACGCCTTTAATAGGGAGGCAGAGGCAGGCAGAGATCTGTGAGTTCGGGGCCAGCCTGGTCTATAGGAGCTAGTTCCAGGACAAGCTCCAAAGCTGCAGAACTTAGCTCGCAAGCCCAGAGAAGCTGAATACCTAGGTGAACCCAAGGAAAGCATACACAGAACCTCCTGGAAATTGGAAGCAAACAGGATCATCAAGCAAAAGTTGGAAGCCAGGGGCGGGGATAGAGGTGGGAGAAATTTCATCCGATGGATGGAGATAGAGACAGAGACCCACAATCACATCAGAGCAATGGATT